>CAUZXS010001662.1:0-85000 GCA_963585895.1 Sepioteuthis lessoniana | reverse complement strand
TTCGAGTTATTTTCAAAATATAAAAAAAAAAACCAACCAAAGCGACTGTTTCTGGAATTATAAGACTTGTGTAAATGCAATATTCCCTAAAATCCTGAGATTCCAATCATCATGTGATAATAGTGAATAAATAATCAAATAAAATATGGAATGTAAATCAAACGTCAATGGAAAGCAAAAAAAGGTTAATCCCTAAGTTCACCTATTCCATTTTTTTTTTAAGTTAGAAGAAATAATTACCAAAAAGGTAAACAATTCTTTTAAAAAATGTTGACTTCTTTCAAGGAAAATAGTTAAAGAAAAAGAAAAAAAATCAACTAATCACCAAAAGTAATAAGAACAATCCACAAAGTCTGATTAAAATAAAATTGATAGCTGCACATATACAAATTAAAATTAAAAACATTTCAAGACGTTTGGATGAAAGAATTTTTCGTTGAGAAGGGTTAGGGTTGTTTGTGTTTTATGGCATATAAACCTTTTTAGGTTATTTTGTATGCATAAGTATACAGTTTAGTTCTATTTGACCCATAGATAAAACCCTATCATGTGCTTCCACTCTGGGCAGAGTGGACATTGGAGAGATGGCAATGAAGGTGTACACTGCATTCCCTAAAGGTCCGGCATTACTGAAACCGCACCATCAGATTGTTTAGAATCATATCCAGGACACTCGTTTAGGGAGTCTTAATCCTCTTCAGGGGTGCTATCTGTGTATTCTGCAGCGTGTGTATTGGGCACCTTTGAGAAGTAAAATTCTTATTATACAAACCTTTAAGCGTAACGCTAAATATGCATAAACCTCTGACAATAAAACCGGAGAGTTTAAAACTAAATGACATTCATACTGCACCATCTTCTCACTAGATAACAGTCGCTGAGGGAGGAAAGTGTAATACGAGCCACATAAGTTTATAGTTACATAGGTAATCGTAGAAAACCTTCAGCTAAATTTTGAACATTAACCACATTGTTAAAAAAATCAGCAACAAATCCCAAACTAAACTTAGGTGGCAACGTATTATCAATATAACAACACAAAACGTTAGAGCTGTATGGAATGCTGCATGGTAGATGTGAAGTACATCAGATGAATCCAAAGAAGGGTTAACGGCACGCTTTACTGGATTATATGCTAAGGAACTTTGAGATCAACAGCCATGATCAAATAGTTCTACCGGGAATCTACAGCTATTCAACTACAATTGTGGTGTTTATTCAGAAGACAGAATAAAAAGAAAAAGATTACCTTAGGTCTAATTCAAACGATACGTCCAAGCCGCATCGCTCTTTACATGTTTTACTAAAGCTTGAACTTTGGCCACCATGTTCAAAAGATCTATAAGTAATTCCAAATTAAACTTGGACGGAAAAGTAGTATAAATAGAGCAACATATAACGTTAGAGTTAAATACACAATAAACTAGGTACCTGAGCTTATAGCATCAAGAGCCGATCGTAATAAAATTATCATATGCATGTAATTAACATAGATATTACCAAAGTAAATTAGAAATAAGATACCGAGACACTATAAAACAACCCACATACCAGGCTTTGTTTTGGTTTGGCCGATCGTCTAGTGGTGTAATTTCTTTTCAAACCTAGCCAATTGGGCATTTCCCATATTGTACAGAAGAAATCAAAACAAGCAAACAACAAACACAGGGCGGAAGGAAGAAAGGACAAACAAGGATTCCGAACTGCAAAACGCAGAAAGGTGAAGTTTGGCCCTTTTAAACATTTCCGTGTGTGATATATGTGACTATCATGTGAACTCAGCAAAAATTCAACACAGCTACCAAAAATGCTGATTCTTCTGGTCATCATCTCCGCTGATCCGAGTCTTCGTTCTTGACTGCTTGGCTTAACACCCTAGCCACAAATCTCTGCCCCGTGTCCTGGCTTGGTTGCCCGATTCCACGTCCCGAGATCTGAATATCTGACTCTCTGCACCGGAGTCTCATTCCAAACTTCCAACATCATTTGTCCTTTCTTCCGGTCTCGCAGGTTCACGCGGGCACAGCTCATTGTGTGGTCTTCGTGCTAAAATAGGCAAAGGGGTCCTATTAGACTCTATGACACGGCTCAAAGATGTTGCATATAATCCCCTTCTTTGGCCACCCATCCACACACAGAGACCCATACACAGATCCGGATAGATAGATAGATAGATAGATAGATGCACATCATTGTGCCAGAACAGAGGTAATTTATGGTCTTTCGTCTCGGTGTCTAAATGGAAAAAATCGTCACTGTCGCCATTAGAATAGAAGTCCTTAAAATCACTAAAAAACATAGAGAGAATCCACCTTACAATATTGTGTGCTACTTTTAATGGCAGCCTCTTTATATCAATTCCGTATTACCATAATCCCAGCTACTCCAGTGAGGAAACGGATATCATATTCTACAACAAGCTATCTTCCTTCGACTGCCTCATTCCAAAATACAACGTTCTAATCATCAGTAAACACATGAATGCTCAAACAGAGAAAGACGGAAATAAGTTCAGCTTTCAAAACTCGCTAAACAAAAATGGTAAATATCAACCATATTTTTCACTCGAGAACGGACTTGCAAATCTAAATACTAAATTCAAAAGAAGAATAAAATACTACGGATTTATGCCACCCCCCCCTAATTTAAAGCATGGCTAGATTTTATATTCATGAATAAAAATGAAGTAAATAAATAGCGTTTTTCCCTTTGAGACTTGTGTAGGAAATGATGCAATTTCCTAGTCAAAGAAAGTTCTAGAAAAAACGGATCAATTTTAGCGCAATTATAAAGCTAAAAAACGCCTACGTACCTCTTCTAGAAAATTCAAGAATTTGGAGAAAAACCCTACTTAAAAATCAAAACACTCGACCAATCGATTGTGCTAAAAAAATACGCGACCACTTTCTTCGTTTGGAATTTGCTAACGCGCGTGTGTATGATCCTTCCAGATTCTATAAATCAGAACCTTTTCAAAGGCACCTCAGAACAGTTTACTGGTCCCCCAGGGAAGACGATACAACTGTGTCTCAGAGACTCATAGTACCCCAAGTTTGTCTGACCGCCGTATGACCTGTAACAAGTTACGACTGTTAACTTGGACGATAGCCAATCAAATCTCCGTGCTGGCTAAAAATTCACTGCTACCCACAGTGACTTCACACAAGAAAAAGTTCATTTCTTAGTTTGCAGATCTATCCAAGAATAAGATTTCTCTATTTTAGAAGCACTTGTGTTAATTGTCTTATCTTTATTAACATTAGTCCACTACTTATATTCCTCTTTTAAAGAAGTATCTTCTGATTGCATAATTGTCTCGGTGAATGTTGGCCCGATTCTTGGCAGAAATTAGATACGAGAAGTTAAAGTTTCGTGATATGACCGGTCCTGTTTTAAAAGTAATCGACATATGGTAACTCTAAGAATCAAGTTTGATGCTCTTTAGAATACTTCTGAAACTCATACTGCAAATGACGAAAATGAAAACTTTGTTAGCGCCCATATAGAACCTGCAGCCGAATGCATACAAACCAAACCAAGAGCCAAATGTAGAGGTACATAGTGAATATCAGTTAAAGGAAAAGTATATAACATGAAAAAGACTCCTGACTTAATATAAGAAACCTAACAAAAACTTAGAAAAGCTCAGAGAGAACTAACACATACTAAAAATAGCAACAACTATAATTTATTCATGGACAAGAAAAAATATCAGATATTTGATCGTTGATAGACGATCATGATCAGCATGGCAAAATGAAGTGCGCTGAAAGAAAACATTCCCAGTGCAAATTAAAAGCTGCCAGCCAATAAGAAAATAACTTAAGATGTAAGAGGAGCGTTTCAAGAATCAGCTCAGAAACCCTTCTCAAATTACTTATAAAATTACCAAAAATTATTTATTACGAGATACCTATAACTATGTACCTCTATATTTGACTCTTATGATTACTGACAGAAGAATTCCACGACGTAGTGATTGAAAAATAATTTCTAGTTGAAAAGCAGCATGCCCAGACAAAATACTGACTCAAGTATGGAAGCCAAGGAAATTTGACGAAATACATCTTTCATTATGCAACGCAGCTTATAAAAAAATACAATTGATAAATAGTCGAAGGGTTATATCCTCTTATTCCTCAGGAATGAAGACTTCAAAATCACAATGAATTACATGAATATACCTGTTATAATAATAGATGCTAAGATATATGGTATCCTACTTCACAATCATATCAGACACGAAATCAAAGCACTCCTTAAGAAAAATCAGAACGTCTTTTGGAGAAATTGATCCGAGACATCTCAGATTCTTATTATCTGTCGGATCTCAAATGAATACTTGAAAAAAATATCTTGAAGCATCGCTTTTATTTGTTGGTTTGATTCCATGCACAGAGGAAATATAACGCATATAATACGAGAATATGTTTTCCGCAAAGGACAATTACAGAAATAATAATTCTTTATGGAAACAAGGAACTAAAATTTTCTTCTCTTGATGTTGACACCGACTTCTTTGAGATTGTTGATGAGTCTTGCAAGAAGATATAGTAGTATCCTATTAGTTAATAAAGTAAAGTACAGTTGGCGATCCCTTTCAATAGCTTCTACACCGACGTGTAATGAAGCGCGCCACTCCATTCCCTGGATTACACCACTTTAGCCTTGATACCTACTTTAATATGCTAAGTGTTAAGCAAGGCTGCATCAAGTACCATTTTTTTAGTCTTTTGTTTGACTCGACCTGAGATTGAATCCCGGTCTCGCGGATCGTTAGCGAACACTCTACTCATTTGGCCAATGGTCTGGTAATAATCTGCAGCAATTACGTATAATGAACGTCAATAGATGTTATGAAAGAAAATAGTTTCACATAAAAAAGTTAAAAAACAGATCAAATACTGCTGGCTAAAACGAATAGCTGCTGTAGAGTCTAGTGCAAGCATCAGAAGGCATTGGCTTTAATGTAAACGCAAATGAAACAGATTTTATAAGCTTTGAATAGAAAAAAAAAAACTATCTCCACTTTGAAGCATGTTTCTGAAATAAGAAGATATAGTTCATATATTCGGCAGCAAAATTTCATCAACTGAAAGTGATGTCAATATTCGTGGATTGCGATTGACAGGTTAGTGATTATTTTATAATCAGGTCTCTATAGTAAAATAAAACTGGATTTCTTCCAATATTTAATTGTGTAAGTTGTAATATATAGATGCACGTCATGAACTCTTATGAAACGCATAGGAAAAAAGAAGACGGGAACTACATCAAAATACAACGTGCAGTTTTAGTTGGTTTGGTTTGTTTTATGGCAAATCAACCCTTGTAAGTTATTCAATGTGAAATACGGGTTATACATATATATTAGATATATATGATTCGTAAACATAAGTCAACAAAGTTGAATAGTTATAAGCATTGCTATGTATCACTTACTATTTAATTAAACATTAGTCATTTGTTTGAACCCAGTTAAATGATCAAACAGTTCTATAACTAAATACTCAATTTAGCATGTAATTTGTTTGCACCCAGCTGAAATGTCAGACGGTTCTATTTGACCCATAGATAGGACCCTATCCTGTGCTACACTGCTTGCCAGAATGGACCTGGGAGCGATGGCAATAAATAGGTATCATCCATTCCCCAAAGCTCCAGCATTACTGGAGCCACACCATCAAATTGTTTAATATCAAAATGAAGACACTCATTAGAGGGGTCTTACTCCTCTGCTGTGATTAAGTCAGTGTATTTTACAGCCTTAATCATTCTCTCTCTCTCTCTCTCTCTCGCTATATATATATATATATATATATATATATCAGATTTTTATCGTTTACTATACTCAGAAATGCAGAGTAATATCATAATATATTTCAATAAAATAATAAGAAAAGGCATTATATTTTTTTCTCTACAAATAATATATATATACTGCCTTAATCATTCTCTCTCTCTCTCTATCTATCTATCTATATATATATATATATATATATATATCATATTTTTATAGATTACTATACTCAGAAATGCAGAGTAATATCATGATATATTTCAATAAAATAATAAGAAAAGGCATTATATTTTTTTCTACAAATAATATATATATATATATATGTTTGTGTGTGTGTGTGTGTGTGTGTGTGTGTGTGTGTGTGTGTGTGTGTGTGTGTGTGTGTGTGTTATATTGTTAGTTATATCTTTCCAAAATTGTCAACGTCCTGATTATTTTTTTTCGCAGTCAAAATCATAACCCATATTTCGTGATAAAATATTTTTGTATCATATACTAGAGTCATGCTCGATGTTATAAATACATATTAACATTTCCAAACATTCCCTATTGCTGCCATTCAAATAGAGATATTCAATTGTAGTCTAAACACGTCCCTAGCTATTATATTAACCTAAATATTGTAGCTGACAACCGGCGCTTCCTATTAAAGTCAGGTTGCAATACCCATCAGTGATTGACATTTTTTTGTGTCGTGATATTCTTCCCAATAATTTGGTTACAGAATATGTAAAGATTAAACCAAACATTGTATATAAAGTTAGATTTGATTTCCTGGTATATACATAACAAGTAATTTAGTAGGTTATTGGGTTTGATGAAAAATTGTTAGAACTTGTACAATAATGATAATTTAGTATCAGTTGATATTCTTCTGATGTATATTTTCATTGAACTAGTTGAATAAGTTATGAATCAATGTCATCAATATAAATTCAAATTATGACATACTGGTCTCCGGGATTGTATTCAACTGTGGTGATATCTTTTAAAATGTCTTTTCTTCCACAAAGCTGCCACATGCTTCTTCTTGTGAGTGTCTTTAACAGTCTTATGCTTATGCGTCGATTCCACCTCTAAGACAAAGTAAGACTTTTTTGATCAATGACACTTCAGCGTTGATTTCTATCTCAATTTGATTTGGTATGGTTTGGTTTAATGACATACCAACCATATTTTATTTAATGCCAAATCTTGTTTTTGAATATATATTAAATATACGATTCGTAAAAGAAAATTGTAGATATACATAGTTAAATGATAAAACAACTCTATTTCTAAAAATTCCATTTAACATAAATCAGTTTGTTGCACAGTTTAAAAGTAACAAAACGTCTATTCAACACATTGACAGGGCCCTATGATGTTCTAATGCTCCTGGCAAAAGCGGACTTGGGAGAGATGGTAATGAAGGGGTTACTCTGCATTCCCCAAAGCTCTAGTATTAAAGGAGCTTCTTCATCAAATTTTTGTGCCAAATCTTTAGCGGAATCTTAACATTCTGCAGAGATGCATTCGTTGTATTATCCAGCCTTTGCTTACTGTGCAATTTCTATCTTAATAAAAATTCTTTTAAAACCTCACTTTGTGCAAAGCTTCTTTATAATCTACTGTATTGCCCACAAATGCATATTAAAAACACTGTTTCTGAAGGAAAGTCAGCAAGATTTAATTTTTTCGTAGGGCATTATATAACGAAAATGGAATTTATTATCTATTATATATCACCCAACTCTACAACATAGAACATATGTAACCAAAGTTTAAATAGCAAAACTTCTCGAAAAGCAGCATTGTACACATATACATAAAAGACGTAAGTGTAATTATATGACGTATACTTTGTCTATATATTTTTGTGCTTTCGAGTATAGTAATACAGAATACCTAATAATATTCGTTTCGTTTGTACGATGTGATATACTTATTTGTAGCTGATATTGTGTACATACTTTACACAGATGGCTCATTTGAGTTAATCCTTTAAGAAAATTATCATTGAGCATAGAATTCAATCCTCATTAGGTGTCTTGTCTCTTCCTTGTGTCAAAAGAAAACATGATGGGTCCATCTCCATGATTAGAATATTCAAGAGTTGTTGATCCCTCCATTAATCCACCAGCAAAATTTAACTGAGCAACTGAGTTTCCTCAAATGAAATAAACTAGGATTTAATATTCAAGTAGAACATATGCAGTCTGTACGGAAATTATTATACATTATACATTATCAACATCTTTAGAATTGAAATTATCTGACGAAAATAACACTGATAAAAACATCTAAACAAAAATAAAATTCCATGGAGAAACGAAGATCATTAAATAAGTTTTCAGACTTTTTTCTCATGGTCACGTTTATTGATATTACCCACATGAAACTCTAGTCCCCTTCGAAGTAATCTTCTCCAGCTGCAATGCACTTGGAGTATCGTTCCAACAACTTCTGGAATGCCCCAATGACGTCCTCATGTGTGAGCGTGCTAATGACCTTCATCACAGCCTCTTTCATCTACTCAATTGTCTTATAACGACAGCCTCTGAGCTTAGGGAATAAACAAAAGTCACAGGGAGCAAAGTCTGGACTATAGGGAGGGTGAGAAACTGTCTTGAGGCCCATCTTGCTCAAATAGTCTGTGATAAGGATGGAGTTGTGGACTAGTGCATTGTCCTGCTGGAAATGCCACTGACCCGATTTGAAGACTGCTGGTTTCTTTCGACGGAATCTCTACCTGAACTCCCTTAAAACCTCAACATAGAAACCCTAACCCTAACCCTTTGGCCAATCAACTCTGGTGTATTGACTTCCTTACTCCTCTCATACCGCTCATCATCCCTCACAGACTCCCTGCCTTCTTTGAATCTCTCATTCGACTCAAAAACTGATGCTCGAATCATGCAAAATGGTTGAAAAGTAGTCTGCAGCATTCCATACGTTTCTGGGGCATCATTTTTTCGAAGTTTAAAACAGATTTTTATAGCATGTTGTTTTTCTAAAGTGTCATCACATCAAGATTGCACTTTTGAAATTCACCAGCTGTAACAATCAGTAGGGTCTATTCCGATTCCCGTTGTAGCTGTTCATTTGAACATGAAATTAAAAAAAAATTGGTCAGTCATCTCATAATATGTATAGCAATATCATACAGATTTTTCAAGAGTCTACGACAATTTTAAATGCCATTACAAAAAAAAAATCTGGAAACTTATTGAATACACCACGTAGACAAGAGATGTAGTTATTTTACACTGAAACAACTTTTTACTCCAAGATTGGAAAAAATACCTAATTATATACATTTCTATCGTTTGATATTGCATAATAAAACTATTGCATCAACGAGTGTCTTGATATGACTCTAAAAAAAAGTGATGATGAAGTTCCAGCGATGCTGGAGCTTTGGGGATTGTGGAGGACACTTTTATTGCCATTGCTTCCAGGTCCACTCTGGTCTGGAGTTGTGGCACCTGATACAGTCCTATCTACAGGTCAAATAGAACTAAAATAGAACTAAAATGCATACTTATGCTAAACTGAACTGCTTGAAATAGAACTTTTTTTGGCTTTGGAACTGAACTTGCGCTAAAGTGACTTGTTCAAAATAGAACTGTTTTGACATGTAATGAATATAAACAAAAACTATACTCATACGATACTCAGTTGTGTACAACTGTTTAACTAAAGTGAATAACTTGAAATAGAAATGTTTTTGACAAGCAAAATGGTTACTTATGCTAAACTGAATTATTCAAAAGAGGACTGATAATTTGCCAAAAATTCAATTTCGCATTAGGAAACCTTCAAAGGTTGTCATGCCATAAAACCTAAACAAACAAACAAATAAACAAACAAACAAACAAAAAAAATTCCTTAGAAGAACTATCCTCAGTCATTCCTTCTATGTTGGAACAAAGCAATTTATTTTCCGATTAAATTCATACATCAACAGACATCACCCACAATTTTTGTCAGAATTATTCTTTGAATGGTTTTGTAAGGGAAATCTACTTTGAGTAATGACAAAAGTGTTTGACTGCAGCCTTAAAGAAAGTGAAGTCCCGTTGAAGTCACGTTGTGAAGTCACGTTGTGCAATTACGTTCACTTTCGAACAAATATTCTTAGGAAAAGTATGACCTCCCTAACCCCACGAGCTATGGATTAAAAAGTGTCACTGCTGTTTTTTTCACAAGGATGGCTTTTGCATTAAATTATCTATGAAGATTTATATGCCATTAAAAAAGAAACCAAACCCAAGGTTTATGCCTCGTAAAAAGAACTAAATTAGACTGAATCTTAAGAAGGGCTTTTCTGGTAATTTTTCCCTCATCGTCATCGTTGCTGGAAAAACATTTTTTTAAATAAAAAAAAATACTGATTTTAAGAGGTTTTTAATATTTATGTGTGATACGGTATATATGGTACTTAAAGGTGGGCATTTTGAGCTAATGGTTGAAAGGCATGTGAAGTTCATCATAATTACTGTGTATAGATTTTGATCATCATTTTTTCAAAGCCAAGACTGAGGGAGAAATTATATTTGGTGTCTTATCGGGGTTAGTATATAATTGAGTTCGACTTTTCGTTAGGTTACGCATGAATGTAACCATGAGCAAAAGCAATATCTCATTTTTTATGGAGTAATTCTCTGCACATCTTAGAAGTGAATTTTCTTTGATCTCAGATTTTTTTTAATCAACATTGGTCTGATCAAGTTATCTCTTTTTAAGTGACTGAAACAACAGGCTGCTCTTTTTGGTGCAGCTTAGTAATAGCTGATTGAATCTCCTGTAGAGGGGTAAGTGCCCCCCCCCCCCCAAAGAGCTGTCCTGGGTATGGCAATAAACAAAATCTAGGGCTGAGACTCCTGTCGTGGAATTCTGAGAAGTATGGATTACCCCTTCATTGTCATCATTCTAAGATCTACTCTGATCTAAACAGCAGTACTTTTTACGTTCCTATCAACGGATCAAATTGATCGAAGCAATTTATTTTCATACCGGAATACTTGACATCAGATAACAGGGTGCAAAAAAATAACATATTCCTAAGAAACAACATAAAAATGTAAATATAAATCAACTATGTACGTAATTCCCAAACATTTAGGCTTGTAATAACTCCAGATGGGTTGATATACAGTCAAAATCAATCAATCAAGCAAGCAAGCAAAGAATTACAAAATCTAAGGAGGAAGGAGCTCGAATGTGATAAAATATTACCATATGTTTACAAATCTGTTGGAATCTGAACATGATAGTATATCATATGATCATCGTACGAAAATAGAGAAATTCTATGATTGGGCACACAAAATATTAGTCTGTAACATTAAGACTACGCAAAACTACCGTCATGGTAGTTTAATTTTTACTTAACTTTCACAAATTGTGATAGTTTGGCTTTGGAGGTAGTTAAACTATAAGGAAGCCAAAGATAAATTAATTGGCTTTCTGAAAATCCTACTATAGGGCTTCAGTTAAGTATAAAGGGGGAGTTAACTAAATTAGTGGATTTAAATGATTGAATTATATAGAAATATTTCAATTTTTATTTTTGTGGTTTATAATTCAAATTAATAAGAAAAGAATAAAATCATTCTTAAAATCCTTTTAAAGAAAGCAGAAATATGAGGGGAAGCTGTAAAATACTTTGCCCCATCAAGATAAAAATGACCTTTAAATTTAAATGACAAAAAGGGTAGGTCCAATGTATAGAGGGTGAATCTACCGGACGTTTTGACAGGTATGCTAGACTGTGATATCTTAGTAAGCGAGTTCAAACTCCAATCAAGCTTTTAAGTTCTCATTCGGAATTATATTATTGCGAAATATACAAGACCACCTTTTCTCCGCATCTATCGGTTTAATATTATCAGGACTGATTTTCTTAAGGATGGCTTTGGATTTTAATAATTCACGAAGGTTGATATACAATTTAACCTATACACCAAACCGTACCAGATAATATATTTTAAATATGTTCGATACTTTAAACAAAACATGTTAGTTTGTTGGTTGTGTTTTATGCCATATTATACTTCATGTGTAATTTAATAGGGAAATCCTGTTTATATATATATATATATATATATATATATATATATATATATATATATGTGTGTGTGTGTGTGAGTGTGTGTGCATGGGTGTGTGTGTTGTTGTTTTTTAAGTGAATATAGTTTGAAGGTAACATTTTAAAATAAACAAGTGCTCATTTATTCGCACATAATAGGACATTAGGGTAACGGTGAAACCATTTGTTGTGGATGCATTTGGAACAGTCTTTGGAAGTATTGGAAATCAGAGAAAAATTTGAAACTATCTCGACGATTGCATTGTTGAAATCCTCGAGAATAATCAGAAGACATTAAGAGACTTGCCGTCACTCAAGATTCCATTGAAAGACCACCAGCTGCGGTGAAAACGTTTCAAGGAATACGAACTAGGAAAATTAAGAGAGACTGAATCTCTTCAAATTGAGGCACAAACCCTACAAAGACCAATAATAGTAAAGTCTAAATCGATAATCCGTAAGAGAATACCAAGTGTAGATTATATGTTGATAAAGATGAAACTATTTATCTCATAATAAGCAAACGTAGAAAATACCATAAAATCATTATAAAAAATACAAGACTGGTACGGAATGGTGATTGACGAGGAATTGTGCAAGAAATTGAAATTTGACAATACAGTCAAATAGTACATGCGTAAACTAGAGTCCTCTCCTGAAGAATAAGACGCAAAAAATTCTCTAATATTTTGAGACACTAATATCGCCTAATTCTATTCAGAAGATTGGAACCATTAACAATAAACAAAAGAAAAAGGGAACTAGCTGTAAAGTGACATTACCGTCTCACCAGAACTCAGATTGAAAATCAAAGAAAGGAAAACATAAACTTAGACCTCGTGGGAGAAATAAGAAAGCCGTGGAATATGTGCGTAATGGTCATACCAGTTGTAATTTGAGTGCTTGTGACAGTCTTCAGAAGCTTGGGAAGAGGGCTGCAAGTGCTGGAAATCGAGGCCATCCAAATTTCACCATTGCTGTAATTAGCCAGAATACACAGGAGAGTCCTGTAGAGCTAAGGAGACTTGCAATCACTCAGACTCCAGTGAAAGATTACCAGCTAACGCTAGTTGGTCAAACTCAGAAGAAGTATGATTATATGTGTAAGAAATGTAAGTTTGACCATACGAACAAATGGTATATGTACAACCCAGCATGTGTCCTAGAGAACACATAAACTCCTATGGGACACTGACATACAAGCAGATCACCGAATCTCGCCCAGTAGACCAAACTTTATTATAATCAACCCCCCCCCAAAAAAAAGAGAACTTGAAAAATCGTGGACTTTGCTGTCTCGGCTGATCACAAAATAAAATTGAAGGAAAGTGAATCATTTCTTTTTTCAAACCAGTCATGTCTAGTGTTCATTTTTTGCTAGCTTTCTGTATTTACTTATGTAATTAACTGTTTCATCTCTGTATCTACATGACCTACACTTACCTTTCTGCAGAACAGTATCTATTTTGTATTGATATAATTAATCCTTATGGTATTATTTTGTGTTAATATTAGAATATATTCATTTCACCGTTTAGGTTTTACATATTTTTCAGTTCGCACAAGACACAAACGGAACAGACAATCCAAACTAGTAGACTGGAGATATAACACCTCAAAAAAGAATTTTTCATTTAGTTGATTTTGCTGCTCCAACGGACCACGGATTTAAGATGAAAGTCAGAGAAAGGATAAATAAATAATTGGATGTTGACACCGAACTGGAAAAAAGATGTAAAACCTTAAGGTGACAATAGTACAATTTGTAGTTTGTGTACTTGGAACGATCACCAAAGGTTTGTGAAAGACAGTGGAGGAATTGGAGATCAGTGGAAGAATCGAGACCACTCTGAAAATAGCATTGGTGCAAATATCTTGAATACTTACGAGAGTCCTGTAGACATAAGGAGACTTGCTGTCTCTCAGACTCAGTTAAAAAAAAGTCACAACGAGTTAAATAACGATGGGAGATAGGTCGCTTCAGCAGAGATAAAAAAATAAACTGCTCCAATTATTTTTGAGCGCTACATCTCCATCGTCATCATTCGTGCTATCATTAAAGAATATTCTCTAGTGACCAGAAAGCATTGATTTGGACGATTACACATTTTTTTTATATTTGGTGCAGCAAAAAACCAAACCGAGAAAGTTCAATTGGATTTATTCAGCGAATTTTAAAGTAAAACCAGTCGAAGGCACTAATTAAATGAAAGTAGGCGTGCTACAGAGTGTGATCCGATGAGAGTGGGGGATATCTGGTGGCAAGGTTATTAAAGAATTTTTGAAATGTCAAAACTTGGAGACGTAAATAACAGGGTGAGCAGTGACTGGTTCTTCCACTGCTTCCAGACTAATTCAATCGGAAGATTAATGTCATATGGCTATATTTCCGATGGCATATCATATTGACACCACAGATCAGTCCTGTTTGCTCAAAGAGTAGCTTAACACGCGTGTGTTGTTTGCTTTGAAACTTGGCTTACTGATTGTTTTATTTGATAAGTAAATTTCTTTTCCAGACTTCATTATATCTTTCTTTTTTGTCGTAGGTTAATATCATTTGGGAATTAAAAAATGCTAAAGTTTTTCAAAAAGTTCTTAGCCTAAGCCAGATTTTAGATTTGTCATACACCTCGAACTTTTGTTGGATTTATTTTTGTTTTGTTTTGTTTTGTTTGGTTTGGTTTGGTTTTATGGCACATCAACCATTGTAGGTTATTAATGTCAAATCTATTTTAATACATAAAAAAGTTCCATTTAAAACAATTCAGTTTAGTATAAACATAGTTTATGGTTTCCACACTGTTAAATGTCAAAACAGTTCTATTTCAAACACTTCAGTTTAGTATAAGTACACTACTTAGTTCTAGTTGACCCATAGATAGGACACTATCACTCCGAGTCTAAGTGGACCTGGGAGCAATGCCAATGAACGGGTAATCAATATTCCCAAAAGCTCCAGCATTACTGGAACCTTATCATCAGATATTTTGATGTCATAATTTGGGCCCTTGTTGGTAGGGGATTACCCCTCTGAAAAGAGGCAGTCGGTATATTCTACAGCCTCTGCCAACTGTGCAAATTTCTTTTTTTTAGACCTCACCGGCACAAAAATTGAAAAAGAAGCAGCATTTTTTTCTCGTTTTATTAAATGTGGTAATGGGATGCCAAAACAAAAATGTTCAGATCGAGCAGAACAAACCTCACAAAAATGTAAAAAAGTATTGAGACTGGTGATATATTTAAGAAAACCGAAATGAATAATGGATCAAAATATACATGTCTTTAGTTTAGACCACATGCTGCTCAGTATTCTGCTAAGATTTCCATTAGTTGAAGCCCCTCTAAAACTCTTATTTTGATATGTTATGGTTTATGCTCTTTACACCCTCAAACATTCATCTCTAAACAAATTATCAGACTTAGAAAAGGTTTATTACACTTGGGGTGAATGGAAAGTTGTGTTCTTGTAAAAGCTCCTGGTGCTCGGTGAGTTACGATTATTGTCGTAGGAAGTACATACGAGTTCAAACCCTGAACGAGAATATTTGCATTTCTCATTGCACTAATTCATTTTGAAAGGTATATAACCAAATATTCCTCTTTTAGATATGGTCGGGTAAACCGGACCCTTTAAATTTGGCATGGGAACCGGTCTACGAGAAGGAAAATTCTGGTTTCAATACTGTTAAAATCCACTTGAAAATTGTATGTGTTGTATCCTGTTGTAGAAGATTTTGTTGGCCAGTCAGAAACTAATGCTCAAAAAGTATTTGAACTGACTCTTTTATTTATTTATGGACCGAAATCTAGGCTGCAGACTCGAATCAAGACATGAAACCAATTTACAAATTTTATTATTTCATAGACCTTTCTCTTTATTTGTTGCTTTCTTTCATTTAGAATTGAAAAAAATGCAAGGTGACTTCAAGTAATATCTATACTGGATGGGTATTTTACAAAACAGAAATAAACAATGCATAAAAAGTTAATTGTATTCAATTTAGACAACTTGCTTTTCAATATACTTATTCAAGTGATATTTTCTTTAATCGGGTGCCCATTAAACTTCTCTTTTGGTATAGTATTATTTTAGTTCTCTTCATTTCAGGCTATAAAATAAGAAAATATCACAAAAAAAGCAAAACTTGGTGTTTATGGAGAGTCACACAGTTCTACAATCTATTTAGTTTAGTTTCTGTGTTTAATTGGTATCAACATTCTTGAGTGATTTTATGCTGAACCAACCTTTGCAAGGTAACTGTCATGGTAATATTTAACTTTTATCTTGATAGGATAAAGTGGTTCCCAAATTTCCCTAGTGTATTAGTCTGAAACGGAAATTAAAATCACAACTAATATTAGAACTTGCATAGTAAAAAGCCAAAGTCCAGCATATTAGCCACCACGGCACGAGACCCTATCCACTATTAGTATGGAAACTTCTACTCTTCAATAAGCTTATGTTTGCAAGAAGAGAAAGTGCTGATCAGATAGTGTAGGGATTGGCCCTTTTCTATTTAGCCTTGTCAGTGAGACTTAAAGTACTCTGTATCCCATGCAGAGACGTAATGTTCACCTCAAATGATATATTCTCAGTATGACACAAAACTACGTCTGATGACGAGAATTTCTTAATTGAGATCCGCTGAATGTGGAGTACCTCTTCATTACCATTACTCCTAGTTTCACTCTGATCCGTAGTGACAGTACTAGTTAGAGTCCTATAAGTGGATCAACAAGATACCCTTAAAATTATTCTTATTTTAAAGGATCGTACTCAAATATATGAATAAATTGATAAATAAATAACACTTAAGAAATGACTATCCCTAAAAATGTAAATTTGAATTTACTATGAACTGGCCTAGTCCGGAGGGGGTGGAGAATACACCGACTGCTTTTCGGCAGAGGGGTAAGATTCCCCTCAATGAGAATCCAAAATATGACACTAAATCATCGGATGGTGAGGTTTCAGTAATGCAGGAACTTTGAGGAATACAGACAACCTTTTCATTGCCATCGCTCCCAAGTCCATTTTAGCCGTAGTGGTAGCATCTGATAGGGTCCTATCTATGGGTAAAAAAGAACTAACCAGTGTACGATGCTAAGCTTAATTGTTAGAAATAGAACTGTTTTTAACACTTCAACTGTACTTACGCTAACTGAATTGTTCGAAATAGAAATGTTTATATGCATAAAAACGGATTTGGCACTAAATAGCCAACATTGGTTGATATGACATAAAGCCAAACCAAAACAAAACAAAACAAAACAAATCTACTGTGAACGTGATTCCCTAACCTCTAGGCATTTAATAACCCTAGACGATTTTACATACGATGAAATGAATAATGTTTGTCATGTATATAATGACACACGCATCTCGAAGAAACCTTGACAGCTGACTGATTATATACGTTGATTTGTGTTGGTTTCTTTACTTAATGGTATATCAATCTTTGTGGGTTAATAAATACCAAAACCATCCATTGAAAAAGGCTGTAGTACGACAAATCAACCCATTTCTGGTGGTTAGGGCTTTTATACCTCTTCGAAGTGTACTAGCCCGAAAGTGAACGAATTAGCGCGACTGGAGATGGGACTCGCTTACTGCGATATCACAGTCCACCATGTTACCCACTCAACGAATAAATAAGCATGATATCTCTTTCATATAAGTTGTTCAGATATGCAAGTGTCTTCATTTAAAATGGGAATTCTAGATTATAAAAATAGATTGCATCTCGTTACATGTTTTTGTCAAACCTTGTATCAGTATTTTTCGGTATATGAGTAAGATAAAGAGAAAGTTACACAATTTCTTCGCATCCTTTCCAATAAAAACGTAACTGTAATGATATGAGTAATCATTACGTAATCTTGGCTTAATTCAACTCAGTACTAAAAATCCACGCTGAATCAGAAGACAGAAGTAATTTATTTATATAACGAACTAGCTGTCCATTACAAAAAGAAGTGATGGATATAATTCAGCTTAGAAAAACTGATGATGTTTTTCCTATATAAAAACAAATTATGTGTACTTTTTCCCCCAAAAAATTATAATCATTAGGTCATAAGAATTTTCCATTGTTTATTGGAATGACTTTTAGAAAAAAAATTCAATTGACATTTAATGAATTATATATTATTTTTATATCAATATATTTGATCGTGACAACATATCAACCGACTTGGTTATGTGCGTCACACCTTTAGTTATAAATATACATACGATTTCGGCAATTTTTCTAAAACTAAATGCTTTTTGCAATAAAAATGTGTTCGAAGATGTATATATATATATATATATATATATATATATATATATATGTCTGTGTGTGTGTGTGTGTGTGTGTGTGTGTGTGTGTGTGCTTGTGGAATACCAGATCACCTTTTGCTAGATATCATGAAACTGAATCATGTGTTTTTATCCTCATTTAATTACTATATTTCTATCTCTTTTATACTTGAAAAAGATCATGTGTTGAGATAAATAGATACATAAAATGCGATTAAGAAAAGTTGGATAAGATGGCCTTAATTCATCGATAACATAGCGAGTCTATAATCTAAAATCTAAAAATATGTTCTCAGTGATACATATATATATATATATATATATATATATATATATATATAGATATATATATA
This sequence comes from Sepioteuthis lessoniana, assembly GCA_963585895.1. NCBI lineage: Eukaryota > Metazoa > Mollusca > Cephalopoda > Myopsida > Loliginidae > Sepioteuthis > Sepioteuthis lessoniana. The sequence goes on along the minus strand of CAUZXS010001662.1, from coordinate 66,470 downwards.
TGTATATATGTATATACCAAGGATAGAGGATTCCATGTGAATCTGTTTTAGTAACAATATATATATATATATATATATATATATATATATATATATATATATATATATATATATGTAAAATCTAAAAATATCTTCTCAGTGATACATACATACATACATATATACATATATATATATATATATATATATGTATGTATGCATCACTATATGTAAAATCTAAAAATATGTTCTCAGTGAGACATACATACATACATACATACATATATATATATATATATATATATATATATATATATAATACTAAGGATAGAGGATTTCATATGAATCCGTTTTAGTAACAATATATATATATATATATATATATATATATATATATATATATATTCCCAGCTTTAGGAATCTAGCCTGTCGAGCCACACTGATGAGTTCTGATAGAACGAAACAGTTCAGTCTGTGGATGACAATATATATGCTCCCCTACCCCTGTAGGGTTGAGCTCTCTATCGAAGGAAGTAAATGGTTACCATTAGCGTAATGCAAGGCTCTTCATATGAATCGAGCTCTCGGTAGCCGTTAAGCGGATATATGTAAACAAAAACAAATGTGATACAGAAGTGTTTAAATTTCCTTCGCTTCCGCTAGTTTCCTCGAGGCTGAGTGGTAGAATCTTGGATTGGCGTTTGAGTCAACCGGGTTTCTATCCCATTTTCGGAAATCTAGCCTGTCTAGCCACACTGAAAAGTTCTGATAGAATAAAAATGTCTGTCTGTGGATGACAATATATATATATATATATATATATATATACTCTGTGTATTTATTTCGAATTAATTGCTGAATTATCATGGTGAATGCAAATATATGAGGTATTAAAAAATTGAAACAATGGCGTGGTTAATAAGTAAATATACGAAAAATGGTTTGGAGTACCTAACTCCTTAACTATGTGGTACTATACTTTTCATCAAAGCTAAACCTTTTGATGTTGTCACTTGAGGAATATAAATCAGGTAAAGCGCGACTTTTCCAGATGATGCATGACTCTCGGGACCCACTAGGGAAGAACGTCCAGCCTTCCGTAATAACTGGTCGGAAATGGAAGGCAAAAATAGATGTGGAGAATGCAGATTTAGTACTTAAGTTGAAAGAAATATTTGGCATTGTAGCAAATGGAAGAGCAAGTCTTCCTTGTCCAAGGTATCAACAATAAACAAAAAATGGTTTCGGACCAAATCCATCATCTTGATGAAGTCACGCGTATGGCTACAGCCGTAGGACAAAGGAAAGAGGGTCCATGGACAAAGTGGGAGATTGCAAAAGACAGAGCTGTCAAATGTGGTGATCTGAAGTACACTGAACACCCCAAAATTATATTTCTTTATAAAGGCAGTCTTCAGTGAGTTACTTACACCAGTCAAACTTCTTGTTTGGGGGTCAAATACATCCGACCAATGCAGTGCATGTGGGATAACCGTCAGCCTCAAACATATTCTTACTGGAAGCGAGTAAGCTCTAAGAAGGTTATTGTGGAGACATAGCGAAGTCGGAATTTTTGCTGAGTCTTCAAAGATATGTTGTAAAACCGCCGATAAAGCTCTAAATGATATCACCAATAGAGTGATTCTTTTCGTTAAAGAAGGAAATATTTTGAAGCTTTTGCGTGAAAAGATGCACAGATCACCATTTCTTACTGGCTGCACGAACTGACTCTTCGCGACTGATTTTAAAAAAATCATTTCGTATCTCCAACAAAAATAGCATTTACGACCCAGCGTCCAGATATCGTCATTTTGTCCGTTGAATAAAAAAAAGTTTAATTATTGAGTTAACGTTTCCTTTATGAGAATTTTTCAAAGGGGCACATTAACGTAAGCTGGAAAAATATGAGGATCTGCAAGAACAATATGTAGGAAATGACGGGATAACCAACGTATTTCTTGATCGAGTGTTATATATTGACCTTCAACCCGGCCAAATATACCATTCTAAAGTGATGCACCGGATGGCATTTATGAGGAGAAATCACATAGGTGGATTGGCTAACAAAATGGGACAAAGTAAAATTCCCATCTACACTCATAGATTGATGCACCGGAAGAGAGTGGCCTCTTAACTGCATGACAGTTATTTCCGCTTGATGACGATCAAACATGCCATTCCAAAGATTGAATGGGCGATTGAGTGGGCGTTGAACTATTATATAACTTGGTCAAGACAGGAAGTCAGACAGTTGGAGTCAGATGTGATAGAAACTAGATGTGGTAGGGAAAGCCACACCCGGCAAAAAGGGGCCCTAGTGACCCCCGATGGAGTTTGGGGACCAGACCAGTTGGTGATAAAATGCAGTAGAGAAAGCCAGCAGAGTGGGCCCCCAGCTCTCTGGTTGAGCATCTGGAGATGAGAAAGACACAACGCTGATGGTCATCAGAGTGGGGTCAATATATTGCAGTCTTTGTTCGGTCTCCAAATCCCTCTCACAGACAAACGTTACAATAAAATGAGAGGTACGTATTTTTCTAAAGAAGTCTTCCTGCGTCTTTATTATTGTGTCGTTATGATGCTGCATGTCAATATACAACAGACTGCGATTTGGTGCCAAAAGACGTGACATATCGCCATGATATTGTTACGGACTGGGTTTCCACGGAGACGATCAGATAAACAAGCTAAGAACAACGAGGAATCTATTTCGGAGTGGCACAATAGTTTAAGAAAATAATTTGTCATCATCGATGACAAATTATTTTATTTGTGGTTGGATAGGTATGTAATATAATAGCCGAGGGATTTCGGTTCATGCCTTTGGGTTTAGTAAGGCTGAGAACCTTTCGGCTCAGCACATGGGTTAGTTAGGCGCATCCTTGGGCGCGCACAGAGCGGACATGTCACAATAATCCGAGACGAAACGGGATTACATGGTAAGGGTGACGTCACGCACTGGAAGCGCGTGGAGGTTTTTGTGAGAATTTGAATCAAGTTAAGAGTTGATTACTAGACGCCAAACGAAGAGGTTCGAGTTTTGGGGCACGCAGACGCGAGGCGAACTTGCGCCCCATGGGGGCCGCTCGAGTTGGGGGCCAAATGAAGATTGTGTCTCTCCTCCTTATATCGAAACCTTTAACTCAAACTTAATAAAAAGGTTTCGTACCTGAACAAGAAGTCGTTACGTGTTTTCGAATTTCGAGATTCCTATGTTCTATCATAATGAACATTATATGTCTATTTCACACGTGGCCATATTCATGTATATGGCTATGTAACACGAGGTCGGATTGTTGTATTGTATACTACGCGTATACAAATATATACGGGAACATAATCAACTGATAAAGACGACTTCAATAACGAACAAAACCTTCTTTATATAAATATAAATCTCTCACATTTTATTTTCGAAAGGTGATGTTTGTTGTGTGCGAGAAATGAGTGGAGACATGGACGGACCCAAGTTCTTCTCTCGACCATTCTTGACTAATCTGGGACTTTCGTCCATTGTCCAGAGGAATTATACATGAAAAGATCCAAGATAAGGCTCTTACTGCGTCAGCGTGGATATGGAAATTCTATAGAATGACAATCCAAAAAGTCTGGTGGTTTTGTAAGTAACTGCTGGATCACTCTGGGCGAGGGTAATGATGATTCTACCCCAAAACTATGCCTGGGCCAAGTGTCATCGTCTGATGAAGGCTTTGATGGAAGCAATGCTGCTGTACAAAATCCAGTCATTGTATGATATACATATATATATATATATAGAGAGAGAGAGAGAGATGGATAGATAGACAGCTTGAGATAAATAGAGAGAGAGAAGTGGAAAAAAAGCGAAGAAGAAAATTTAGATTGAATATGTTTTATACTACTGAAGCAGAACCTGTCTAGAACCTATTTACTTGATGAATATATATATATAGTCATCCACAGAAAGAATGTTTCGTTCTATCAGAACTCTTCAGTGTGGCTAGACACACAGGACGCTCTAAGCCGGGATCGACACCCGTCCAACTTTACTTTAGACTGTGATTCAGACCACTCGTCCACCAAGCGGACCACGTTGGTTTAGGGAATTTTAAGGTATCTTTATTTTTAGAAACAGCAGCAGCAGCCTCTGTTTACATTTTTTTAATGCCCTATCGGCTACCAGAGTCCTCAATTCTTTCGAAGAGCTTTGCATTACGCTAGCGGCGGCCGGCAATTCCTTCGCCCGAGAGCTCAACCCCCATGGGGGAGCATATATTGTCATCCACAGAAAGACTTTTTCGTTCTATATATATATATATATATATATATATATATATATATGAAAAGATTGACAGACAGGCAGACATGCTTACATACAGACTGACAGATTCACATGCAAACAAATTGACAGACAGGCCGAGGTAAATCGTTTGTTTGCCAAGATGTTGAAAGAAGAAACAGATGTTCTTTAGCGGATTGAGACGTGGGACGCCTAATCGACTTTTGAGATGCCTCAGAAAGAAGACGACAATTCGAGAGGCTTTTGTTTGGATTTGTTTACCCCTCAAGATCAGGTATCATAGATTTATTGGTCATTTGTTGATCACATTTCTCAAGGCCACCGAATGAACCCAAAGAAAAGAAAAATATGCAATTATTTATCATGGTAGAAAGATAACGTGTCAAATCAACTGTGGAATACGAAAAAGTCTCAGAGAATAAAAAAAAAGAAGCTAAAAATGAATGCTGTGGTTACGTTCCAATTCTACGCAAAAATGAAAGTATTAAGCATCATTTAGGTTTGGTTTACCGGAAGATCTGATTTAGAAAAAATGGTCTTGTTTTTTTAACGTAAATCTGCTAGCAACAAGTACGATATTCAAATTCACTGTCAAAAGTTTTGTAACATTTTGGTTTGATAAGTTTGAAATCGGAAGCCTCTGATGCTTTTATCGAGGTCATGACAGTGAAGAACAAGCCTTGATTAGGAGAATCCAACCTTGCATGATACTCTTTAGATGATACTCCCCGAATTTGCTTCTGTCGTTTCGACTACAGTCTTAAAATCGACGTTTTAGGCCTACCTCACATTGTGTGATCGTCGTGGGTTCGTGACTTTTCACAACATATATGTTTTTGTTTGTTTCTGTGGCGTTATTGCTTAGTTCGAACTCTTGTATATCGATGTAGTATTCAAATAACATGTGGAATAAGCAATTCACAACGTGTCAGCGCACTAAGTACCTCGATAGTACCATCTACAGTGGGTACCTATCACAGTTTGAGCTATTTCAGTCACGTGTTATACGCGCCATAAACTATCACTTTCCAGACTATTGCAAATCATTTGATTAAGCCTTGTGCATAACATTTATTTCACTGAAAATTAGAGGGGTTTGAATTCTGAAAACTTATCGTAACCGAATCTCTCAGCATATGTGTAAACAAAAGCATTAAAATGATGTGCATATTAAATATGCGTTTATTCATCAAATTACTCTCCGTCCTCCACCTTCTGGAGCAAACTCTAACGACAGGGCCTAGTATAAACCAACTGCATACCCTGTTGAAAGGTTTAACCTCAACAAAAAACGTGGTGTCCTGGTATGACACTAAACTGCACCTGATGGTGAAGTTCTGGTTCTGGAGCACTGGTTAGTGTGATGTACCTTTTTCTTACCATTAATCTCAGGTACTGTAAGACCCGGATTGAAAGTACCTGTTAGAGTCCCACATATTGGTAAAAAAATCTGGTTCAACATTATTCGTATTTTATTGTATTACTTGATGCCATATGAATGTAATTTATTAATATTTATAACACGTACTTGAACCTATAACCATTTACTTAGGATTATTATTAGCTATTTAAAACCACAGAACTGTGCAAATAGATGTTTATTACTACGTAGAAGTAACGGCTTAAAACCATATTAGTATTCGTACTTGATAGGAATACTTGAAATCGCACAACTCCATGTAAATTACTTTTACTACATAGATTTACTTGATATATAACCGTGTCCAAAAAAAAAAATCTTAAAAAATGTGTAAAGTGTAAACATAAAGGTACAAGGAACACGATTCCTTTAATTTTTGGCATAAAAAACCTTCATTGGGTCCATTTCCCTGGGGTTATAGAAGTCACCGGCTGCATTTCTGTAGAGGGGTACCTCTACCTTAACGATTGTGCTGGATATGACACAAAGCAATCTCATGGTGAGGATCCAGTTCCGTATTTTGGAGAAAATAGAGTACCCCTTCATTGCCATTGCTTCCGGGGGGTCTTATCCATGGATCAAATAGAATTGTTTAATATTTAAACTCTGTGTCAGCAAATGATTTATGCTAGATTGAACTGTTAGAAATCGAACTGTTTGATTATTTAATCGTGTTAAACAAATAACTGATGTTTAACTGAAAAGTTAGTGATACAGAGTAACAATTCGAACCATTTAGCTGTATGATAATGAATGAGTAATGTTCAAAAGAATTATTACTGTTAAATAACAATACTTGAAACTCTTTAACTGTGTGCCTTAATTGAAATATTGGTATGACATACAGATAATTGGAACCACTTGACTGTATAAAAATGAATGAATAGTGTGGAATAGAATCATGAGTGTTTGATTGTAATCATCATAACAAATTCACTGTATAATTGATTTATATTGAATAGAATTAAGAGTTTTTGATTGCAATGATTAAAACCATTTAATTGTGTAGAAACAGTAGCTATACCAGTGTAAAAACAAATTAGTTCTCAGTCATTTAAAAGTGAAATTACCCACATATGAAATTGTCGGAATTAGAACTGATTAACTAAAATGGACAGCTTGCAATAGAAATACTTTTGTCAATTAAACTCTGTACTCATGCTAAACTAAATTATTTGATATAGAACTGATTTTTTGTATAAAAACTAATTTGGCATTAAATAACCGACAAATGTTGATATGCCCTAAAATCCAACCAACCAACCAACCAGGCAGGAAATGTGGAATATGAGTGTAAGAGTGAGGGTTTTTAAAATTGCTGCTGCTTTCCTTTTAAAATTCTGAGAGGAGTCTTTAGTTTTAAGAGATAAAATATGAAAGGAGGGAATCCATTGCTGATCAATCAAATTTAGCATCAATTTCGTGCTGATAAGCTTTGGTGACCTAAATTTTGTAGCACTTAAATATCCGAATATCGCTGAGAAATAGGGAGATGTTAGATCGTATCGAGATGTGTAGACACATAATTCAGGTTATTGGTTTAACGATCGTTCGATGAATCAATAAATTGATAGATAAAAGTAGATTGGGATCAGTAGATATGAAGAAATTGAGGTAGATAGATAGATAGAGAGATAGATATCAAAATTAGATATCCAGAGACAAACAGGTTGAATGGCATAGATATGGTACTCTCAGATAGATAGATAGATAGATATCAAAATTGGATATCCAGAGACAAACAGATTGAATGGCATATATATGGTACTCTCAGATAGATAGATAGATAGGTATCAAAATTGGATATCCAGAGACAAACAGATTGAATGGCATAGATATGGTACTCTCAGATAGATAGATAGATAGATATCAAAATTGGATATCCAGAGACAAACAGATTGAATGGCATAGATATGGTACTCTCAGATAGATAGATAGATAGATAGATATCAAAATTGGATATCCAGAGACAAACAGATTGAATGGCATAGATATGGTACTCTCAGATACATAGATATCAAAATTGGATATCCAGAGACAAACAGATTGAATGGCATAGATATGGTACTCTCAGATAGATAGATAGATAGATAGATATCAAAATTAGATATCCAGAGACAAACAGATTGAATGGCAAAGATATGGTGTTCTCAGACAGTCAGATAGATAGATAGATAGATAGATAGATATCAAAATTGGATATCCAGAGACAAACAGATTAAATGGCATAGATATGGTACTCTCAGATAGATAGATAGATAGATATCAAAATTGGATATCCAGAGACAAACAGATTGAATGGCATAGATATGGTACTCTCAGATAGATAGATAGATAGATAGATATCAAAATTGGATATCCAGAGACAAACAGATTGAATGGCAAAGATATGGTACTCTCAGATAGATAGATAGATAGATATCAAAATTGGATATCCAGAGACAAACAGATTGAATGGCATAGATATGGTACTCTCAGATAGATAGATAGATAGATATCAAAATTAGATATCCAGAGACAAACAGATTGAATGGCAAAGATATGGTGTTCTCAGACAGTCAGAGAGATAGATAGATAGATAGATATCAAAAATGGATATCAAGAGACAAACAGATTAAATGGCATAGATATGGTACTCTCAGATAGATAGATAGATAGATATCAAAATTAGATATCCAGAGACAAACAGGTTGAATGGCATAGATATGGTACTCTAAGATAGATAGATAGATAGATATCAAAATTGGATATCCAGAGACAAACAGATTAAATGGCATAGATATGGTACTCTCAGATAGATAGATAGATAGATATCAAAATTGGATATCCAGAGACAAACAGATTGAATGGCATAGATATGGTACTCTCAGATAGATAGATAGATATACAGATATCAAAATTGGATATCCAGAGACAAACAGATTGAATGGCATAGATATGGTACTCTCAGATAGATAGATATCAAAATTGGATATCCAGAGACAAACAGATTGAATGGCATAGATATGGTACTCTCAGATAGATAGATAGATAGATAGATATCAAAATTAGATATCCAGAGACAAACAGATTGAATGGCAAAGATATGGTGTTCTCAGACAGTCAGATAGATAGATAGATAGATAGATATCAAAATTGGATATCCAGAGACAAACAGATTAAATTGCATAGATATGGTACTCTCAGATAGATAGATAGATAGATATCAAAATTGGATATCCAGAGACAAACAGATTGAATGGCATAGATATGGTACTCTCAGAGAGATAGATGGATAGATAGATATCAAAATTGGATATCCAGAGAAAAACAGATTGAATGGCATAGATATGGTGCTCTCAGATAGTCAGATAGATAGATAGGTAGATAGATATCAAAATTGGATATCCAGAGACAAACAGATTGAATGGCATAGATATGGTACTCTCAGATAGATAGATAGATCGATAGATAGATATCAAAATTAGATATCCAGAGACAAACAGATAGAATGGCAAAGATATGGGGTTCTCAGACAGTCAGATAGATAGATAGATAGATAGATATCAAAACTGGCTATCCAGAGACAAACAGATTGAATGGCATAGATATGGTACTCTCAGATAGATAGATAGATAGATAGATAGATATCAAAATTGGATATCCAGAGACAAACAGATTGAATGGCAAAGATATGGTGTTCTCAGACAGTCAGATAGATAGATAGATAGATAGATATCAAAACTTGCTATCCAGAGACGAACAGATTGAATGGCATAGATATGGTACTCTCAGATAGATAGATAGATAGATATCAAAATTATATATCCAGAGACAAACAGATTGAATGGCAAAGATATGGTGTTCTCAGACAGTCAGATAGATAGATAGGTAGATAGATATCAAAATTGGATATCCAGAGACAAACAGATTGAATGGCATAGATATGGTACTCTCAGATAGATAGATAGATAGATAGATATCAAAATTAGATATCCAGAGACAAACAGATTGAATGGCATAGATATGGTGCTCTCAGATAGATAGATAGATAGATAGATAGATAGATAGATAGATAGATAGATATCAAAATTGGATATCCAGAGACAAACAGATTGAATGGCATAGATATGGTACTCTCAGATAGATAGATAGATAGATAGATATCAAAATTAGATATCCAGAGACAAACAAATTGAATGGCAAAGATATGGTGTTCTCAGACAGTCAGATAGATAGATAGATAGATAGATATCAAAATTGGATATCCAGAGACAAACAGATTGAATGGCATAGATATGGTGTTCTCAGACAGTCAGATAGATAGATAGATAGATAGATAGATAGATATCAAAATTGGATATCCAGAGACAAACAGATTAAATGGCATAGATATGGTACTCTCAGATAGATAGATAGATAGATATCAAAATTGGATATCCAGAGACAAACAGATTGAATGGCATAGATATGGTACTCTCAGATAGATAGATAGATAGATATCAAAATTGGATATCCAGAGACAAACAGATTGAATGGCAAAGATATGGTACTCTCAGATAGATAGATAGATAGATATCAAAATTGGATATCCAGAGACAAACAGATTGAATGGCATAGATATGGTACTCTCAGATAGATAGATAGATAGATAGATATCAAAATTAGATATCCAGAGACAAACAGATTGAATGGCAAAGATATGGTGTTCTCAGACAGTCAGAGAGATAGATAGATAGATAGATATCAAAATTGGATATCAAGAGACAAACAGATTAAATGGCATAGATATGGTACTCTCAGATAGATAGATAGATAGATATCAAAATTAGATATCCAGAGACAAACAGGTTGAATGGCATAGATATGGTACTCTCAGATAGATAGATAGATATCAAAATTGGATATCCAGAGACAAACAGATTGAAAGGCATAGATATGGTACTCTCAGATAGATAGATAGATAGATATCAAAATTGGATATCCAGAGACAAACAGATTGAATGGCATAGATATGGTACTCTCAGATAGATAGATAGATAGATATCAAAATTGGATATCCAGAGACAAACAGATTGAATGGCATAGATATGGTACTCTCAGATAGATAGATAGATATATAGATATCAAAATTGGATATCCAGAGACAAACAGATTGAATGGCATAGATATGGTACTCTCAGATAGATAGATATCAAAATTGGATATCCAGAGACAAACAGATTGAATGGCATAGATATGGTACTCTCAGATAGATAGATAGATAGATAGATAGATATCAAAATTAGATATCCAGAGACAAACAGATTGAATGGCAAAGATATGGTGTTCTCAGACAGTCAGATAGATAGATAGATAGATAGATATCAAAATTGGATATCCAGAGACAAACAGATTAAATGGCATAGATATGGTACTCTCAGATAGATAGATAGATAGATATCAAAATTGGATATCCAGAGACAAACAGATTGAATGGCATAGATATGGTACTCTCAGATAGATAGATAGATAGATAGATATCAAAATTGGATATCCAGAGAAAAACAGATTGAATGGCATAGATATGGTGCTCTCAGATAGTCAGATAGATAGATAGATAGATATCAAAATTGGATATCCAGAGACAAACAGATTGAATGGCATAGATATGGTACTCTCAGATAGATAGATAGATAGATAGATAGATATCAAAATAAGATATCCAGAGACAAACAGATTGAATGGCATAGATATGGTGTTCTCAGACAGTCAGATAGATAGATAGATTGATAGATAGATATCAAAATTGGATATCCAGAGACAAACAGATTGAATGGCATAGATATGGTACTCTCAGATAGATAGATAGATAGATAGATAGATAGATAGATATCAAAATTAGATATCCAGAGACAAACAGATACAATGGCAAAGATATGGGGTTCTCAGACAGTCAGATAGATAGATAGATAGATAGATATCAAAACCGGCTATCCAGAGACAAACAGATTGAATGGCATAGATATGGTACACTCAGATAGATAGATAGATAGATAGATATCAAAATTGGATATCCAGTGACAAACAGATTGAATGGCAAAGATATGGTGTTCTCAGACAGTCAGATAGATAGATAGATAGATAGATATCAAAATTGGATATCCAGAGACGAACAGATTGAATGGCATAGATATGGTACTCTCAGATAGATAGATAGATAGATATCAAAATTATATATCCAGAGACAAACAGATTGAATGGCAAAGATATGGTGTTCTCAGACAGTCAGATAGATAGATAGGTAGATAGATATCAAAATTGGATATCCAGAGACAAACAGATTGAATGGCATAGATATGGTACTCTCAGATAGATAGATAGATAGATAGATATCAAAATTAGATATCCAGAGACAAACAGATTGAATGGCATAGATATGGTGCTCTCAGATAGATAGATAGATAGATAGATAGATAGATAGATATCAAAATTGGATATCCAGACACAAACAGATTGAATGGCATAGATATGGTACTCTCAGATAGATAGATAGATAGATAGATATCAAAATTAGATATCCAGAGACAAACAAATTGAATGGCAAAGATATGGTGTTCTCAGAGAGTCAGATAGATAGATAGATAGATAGATATCAAAACTGGCTATCCAGAGACAAACAGATTGAATGGCATAGATATGGTACTCTCAGATAGATAGATAGATAGATATCAAAATTAGATATCCAGAGACAAACAGATTGAATGGCAAAGATATGGTGTTCTCAGACATCAGATAGATAGATAGATAGATAGATAGATATCAAAATTGGATATCCAGAGACAAACAGTTTGAATGGCATAGATATGGTACTCTCAGATAGATAGATAGATAGATAGATATCAAAATTAGATATCCAGAGACAAACAGATTGAATGGCAAACAGATGGTGTTCTCAGACAGTCAGATAGATAGATAGATAGATAGATATCAAAATTGGATATCCAGAGACAAACAGATTGAATGGCATAGATATGGTTCTCTCAGATAGATAGATAGATAGATATCAAAATTAGATATCCAGAGACAAACAGATTGAATGGCATAGATATGGTTCTCTCAGATATATAGATAGATAGATAGATATCAAAACTGGCTATCCAGAGACAAACAGATTGAATGGTATAGATATGGTACTCTCAGATAGATAGATAGATAGATAGATATCAAAATTAGATATCCAGAGACAAACAGATTGAATGGCAGAGATATGGTGTTCTCAGACAGTCAGATAGATAGATAGATAGATAGATAGATAGATAGATAGATAGATATCAAAATTGGATATCCAGAGACAAACAGATTGAATGGCATAGATATGGTGCTCTCAGATAGATAGATAGATAGATGGTTAGATATCAAAATTAGATATCCAGAGACAAACAGATTGAATGGCAAAGATATGGTGTTCTCAGACAGTCAGATAGATAGATAGATAGATAGATATCAGAACTGGCTATCCAGACACAAACAGATTGAATGGCATAGATATGGTACTCTCAGATAGATAGATAGATAGATATCAAAATTAGATATCCAGAGACAAACAGATTGAATGGCAAAGATATGGTGTTCTCAGACATCAGATAGATAGATAGATAGATATCAAAATTGGATATCCAGACACAAACAGATTGAATGGCATAGATATGGTACTCTAAGATAGAAAGATAGATAGATATCAAAATTAGATATCCAGAGACAAACAGATTGAATGGCAAAGATATATGTGTTCTCAGACAGTCAGATAGATAGATAGATATCAAAATTGGATATCAAGAGACAAACAGATTGAATGGCGTAGATATGGTACTCTCAGATAGATAGATAGATAGATATCAAAATTAGATATCCAGAGACAAACAGATTGAATGGCAAAGATATGGTGTTCTCAGACAGTCAGATAGATAGATAGATAGATAGATAGATAGATATCAAAATTGGATATCCAGAGACAAACAGATTGAATGGCATAGATATGGTACTCTCAGATAGATAGATAGATAGATATCAAAATTGGATATCCAGAGACAAACAGATTGAATGGCATAGATATGGTACTCTCAGATAGATAGATAGATAGATATCAAAATTAGATATCCAGAGACAAACAAATTGAATGGCAAAGATATGGTGTTCTCAGACAGTCAGATAGATAGATAGATAGATAGATAAATATCAAAACTGGCTATCCAGTGACAAACAGATTGAATGGCATAGATATGGTACTCTTAGATAAATAGATAGATAGATAGATATCAAAATTAGATATCCAGAGACAAACAGATTGAATGGCAAAGATATGGTGTTCTCAGACATCAGATAGATAGATAGATAGATAGATAGATAGATATCAAAATTGGATATCCAGAGACAAACAGATTGAATGGCATAGATATGGTACTCTCAGATAGATAGATAGATAGATAGATAGATATCAAAATTAGATATCCAGAGACAAACAGATAAAATGGCAAAGATATGGGGTTCTCAGACAGTCAGATAGATAGATAGATAGATAGATATCAAAACTGGCTATCCAGAGACAAACAGATTGAATGGCATAGATATGGTACTCTCAGATAGATAGATAGATAGATAGATATCAAAATTAGATATCCAGAGACAAACAGATTGAATGGCAAAGATATGGTGTTCTCAGACAGTCAGATAGATAGATAGATAGATAGATATCAAAATTGGATATCCAGAGACAAACAGATTGAATGGCATAGATATGGTACTCTCAGATAGATAGATAGATAGATATCAAAATTATATATCCAGAGACAAACAGATTGAATGGCAAAGATATGGTGTTCTCAGACAGTCAGATAGATAGATAGGTAGATAGATATCAAAATTGGATATCCAGAGACAAACAGATTGAATGGCATAGATATGGTACTCTCAGATAGATAGATAGATAGATAGATAGATATCAAAATTAGATATCCAGAGACAAACAGATTGAATGGCATAGATATGGTGCTCTCAGATAGATAGATAGATAGATAGATATCAAAATTGGATATCCAAAGACAAACAGATTGAATGGCATAGATATGGTACTCTCAGATAGATAGATAGATAGATATCAAAATTAGATATCCAGAGACAAACAAATTGAATGGCAAAGATATGGTGTTCTCAGACAGTCAGATAGATAGATAGATAGATAGATATCAAAACTGGCTATCCAGAGACAAACAGATTGAATGGCATAGATATGGTACTCTCAGATAGATAGATAGATAGATATCAAAATTGGATATCCAGAGACAAACAGATTGAATGGCATAGATATGGTACTCTAAGATAGAAAGATAGATAGATATCAAAATTAGATATCCAGAGACAAACAGATTGAATGGCAAAGATATGGTGTTCTCAGACAGTCAGATAGATAGATAGATATCAAAATTGGATATCAAGAGACAAACAGATTGAATGGCGTAGATATGGTACTCTCAGATAGATAGATAGATAGATATCAAAATTAGATATCCAGAGACAAACAGATTGAATGGCAAAGATATGGTGTTCTCAGACAGTCAGATAGATAGATAGATAGATAGATAGATAGATAGATAGATAGATAGATAGATAGATATCAAAATTGGATATCCAGAGACAAACAGATTGAATGGCATAGATATGGTACTCTCAGATAGATAGATAGATAGATATCAAAATTGGATATCCAGAGACAAACAGATTGAATGGCATTGATATGGTACTCTCAGATAGATAGATAGATAGATATCAAAATTAGATATCCAGAGACAAACTAATTGAATGGCAAAGATATGGTGTTCTCAGACAGTCAGATAGATAGATAGATAGATAGATATCAAAACTGGCTATCCAGAGACAAACAGATTGAATGGCATAGATATGGTACTCTTAGATAAATAGATAGATAGATAGATATCAAAATTAGATATCCAGAGACAAACAGATTGAATGGCAAAGATATGGTGTTCTCAGACATCAGATAGATAGATAGATAGATAGATATCAAAATTGGATATCCAGAGACAAACAGATTGAATGGCATAGATATGGTACTCTCAGATAGATAGATAGATAGATAGATATCAAAATTAGATATCCAGAGACAAACAGATTGAATGGCATAGATATGGTGTTCTCAGACAGTCAGATAGATAGATAGATAGATAGATAGATAGATAGATAGATAGATATCAAAATTGGATATCCAGAGACAAACAGATTGAATGGCATAGATATGGTACTCTCAGATAGATAGATAGATAGATAGATAGATAGATAGATAGATATCAAAATTAGATATCCAGAGACAAACAGATAGAATGGCAAAGATATGGGGTTCTCAGACAGTCAGATAGATAGATAGATAGATAGATATCAAAACTGGCTATCCAGAGACAAACAGATTGAATGGCATAGATATGGTACTCTCAGATAGATAGATAGATAGATAGATATCAAAATTAGATATCCAGAGACAAACAGATTGAATGGCAAAGATATGGTGTTCTCAGACAGTCAGATAGATAGATAGATAGATAGATATCAAAATTGGATATCCAGAGACAAACAGATTGAATGGCATAGATATGGTACTCTCAGATAGATAGATAGATAGATATCAAAATTATATATCCAGAGACAAACAGATTGAATGGCAAAGATATGGTGTTCTCAGACAGTCAGATAGATAGATAGGTAGATATATATCAAAATTGGATATCCAGAGACAAACAGATTGAATGGCATAGATATGGTACTCTCAGATAGATAGATAGATAGATAGATAGATATCAAAATTAGATATCCAGAGACAAACAGATTGAATGGCATAGATATGGTGCTCTCAGATAGATAGATAGATAGATAGATATCAAAATTGGATATCCAAAGACAAACAGATTGAATGGCATAGATATGGTACTCTCAGATAGATAGATAGATAGATAGATATCAAAATTAGATATCCAGAGACAAACAAATTGAATGGCAAAGATATGGTGTTCTCAGACAGTCAGATAGATAGATAGATAGATAGATATCAAAACTGGCTATCCAGAGACAAACAGATTGAATGGCATAGATATGGTACTCTCAGATAGATAGATAGATAGATATCAAAATTAGATATCCAGAGACAAACAGATTGAATGGCAAAGATATGGTGTTCTCAGACATCAGATAGATAGATAGATAGATAGATAGATATCAAAATTGGATATCCAGAGACAAACTTATTGAATGGCATAGATATGGTACTCTCAGATAGATAGATAGATAGATAGATATATAAATTAGATATCCAGAGACAAACAGATTGAATGGCATAGATATGGTACTCTCAGATAGATAGATAGATAGATAGATATCAAAATTAGATATCCAGAGACAAACAGATTGAATGGCAAAGATATGGTGTTCTCAGACAGTCAGATAGATAGATAGATAGATAGATATCAAAATTGGATATCCAGAGACAAACAGATTAAATGGCATAGATATGGTACTCTCAGATAGATAGATAGATAGATATCAAAATTGGATATCCAGAGACAAACAGATTGAATGGCATAGATATGGTACTCTCAGATAGATAGATAGATAGATAGATATCAAAATTGGATATCCAGAGAAAAACAGATTGAATGGCATAGATATGGTGCTCTCAGATAGTCAGATAGATAGATAGATAGATATCAAAATTGGATATCCAGAGACAAACAGATTGAATGGCATAGATATGGTACTCTCAGATAGATAGATAGATAGATAGATAGATAGATATCAAAATAAGATATCCAGAGAAAAACAGATTGAATGGCATAGATATGGTGTTCTCAGACAGTCAGATAGATAGATAGATTGATAGATAGATATCAAAATTGGATATCCAGAGACAAACAGATTGAATGGCATAGATATGATACTCTCAGATAGATAGATAGATAGATAGATAGATATCAAAATTAGATATCCAGAGACAAACAGATACAATGGCAAAGATATGGGGTTCTCAGACAGTCAGATAGATAGATAGATAGATAGATATCAAAACTGGCTATCCAGAGACAAACAGATTGAATGGCATAGATATGGTACTCTCAGATAGATAGATAGATAGATAGATATCAAAATTGGATATCCAGTGACAAACAGATTGAATGGCAAAGATATGGTGTTCTCAGACAGTCAGATAGATAGATAGATAGATAGATATCAAAAATGGATATCCAGAGACGAACAGATTGAATGGCATAGATATGGTACTCTCAGATAGATAGATAGATAGATATCAAAATTATATATCCAGAGACAAACAGATTGAATGGCAAAGATATGGTGTTCTCAGACAGTCAGATAGATAGATAGGTAGATAGATATCAAAATTGGATATCCAGAGACAAACAGATTGAATGGCATAGATATGGTACTCTCAGATAGATAGATAGATAGATAGATATCAAAATTAGATATCCAGAGACAAACAGATTGAATGGCATAGATATGGTGCTCTCAGATAGATAGATAGATAGATAGATAGATATCAAAATTGGATATCCAGAGACAAACAGATTGAATGGCATAGATATGGTACTCTCAGATAGATAGATAGATAGATAGATAGATATCAAAATTTGATATCCAGAGACAAACAAATTGAATGGCAAAGATATGGTGTTCTCAGACAGTCAGATAGATAGATAGATAGATAGATATCAAAACTGGCTATCCAGAGACAAACAGATTGAATGGCATAGATATGGTACTCTCAGATAGATAGATAGATAGATATCAAAATTAGATATCCAGAGACAAACAGATTGAATGGCAAAGATATGGTGTTCTCAGACATCAGATAGATAGATAGATATCAAAATTGGATATCCAGAGACAAACAGATTGAATGGCATAGATATGGTACTCTCAGATAGATAGATAGATAGATAGATATCAAAATTAGATATCCAGAGACACACAAATTGAATGGCAAACATATGGTGTTCTCAGACAGTCAGATAGATAGATAGATAGATAGATATCAAAATTGGATATCCAGAGACAAACAGATTGAATGGCATAGATATGGTACTCTCAGATAGATAGATAGATAGATATCAAAATTAGATATCCAGAGACAAACAGATTGAATGGCATAGATATGGTTCTCTCAGATATATAGATAGATCGATAGATATCAATATTGGATATCCAGAGACAAACAGATTGAATGGTATAGATATGGTACTCTCAGATAGATAGATAGATAGATAGATATCAAAATTAGATATCCAGAGACAAACAGATTGAATGGCAAAGATATGGTGTTCTCAGACAGTCAGATAGATAGATAGATAGATAGATAGATAGATAGATATCAAAATTGGATATCCAGAGACAAACATATTGAATGGCATAGATATGGTGCTCTCAGATAGATAGATAGATAGATAGATAGATATCAAAATTAGATATCCAGAGACAAACAGATTGAATGGCAAAGATATGGTGTTCTCAGACAGTCAGATAGATAGATATATAGATAGATATCAAAACTGGCTATCCAGACACAAACAGATTGAATGGCATAGATATGGTACTCTCAGATAGATAGATAGATAGATATCAAAATTAGATATCCAGAGACAAACAGATTTAATGGCAAAGATATGGTGTTCTCAGACAGTCAGATAGATAGATAGATAGATAGATATCAAAATTGGATATCCAGAGACAAACAGATTGAATGGCATAGATATGGTTCTCTAAGATAGAAAGATAGATAGATATCAAAATTAGATATCCAGAGACAAACAGA
Organism: Sepioteuthis lessoniana; assembly: GCA_963585895.1. Lineage (NCBI taxonomy): Eukaryota > Metazoa > Mollusca > Cephalopoda > Myopsida > Loliginidae > Sepioteuthis > Sepioteuthis lessoniana. The sequence goes on along the minus strand of CAUZXS010001662.1, from coordinate 46,943 downwards.
TTGAATGGCAAAGATATGGTGTTCTCAGACAGTCAGATAGATAGATAGATATCAAAATTGGATATCAAGAGACAAACAGATTGAATGGCATAGATATGGTACTCTCAGATAGATAGATAGATAGATATCAAAATTAGATATCCAGAGACAAACAGATTGAATGGCAAAGATATGGTGTTCTCAGACAGTCAGATAGATAGATAGATAGATAGATATCAAAATTGGATATCCAGAGACAAACAGATTGAATGGCATAGATATGGTACTCTCAGATAGATAGATAGATAGATATCAAAATTGGATATCCAGAGACAAACAGATTGAATGGCATAGATATGGTACTCTCAGATAGATAGATAGATAGATATCAAAATTAGATATCCAGAGACAAACAAATTGAATGGCAAAGATATGGTGTTCTCAGACAGTCAGATAGATAGATAGATAGATAGATAGATATCAAAACTGGCTATCCAGAGACAAACAGATTGAATGGCATAGATATGGTACTCTTAGATAAATAGATAGATAGATAGATATCAAAATTAGATATCCAGAGACAAACAGATTGAATGGCAAAGATATGGTGTTCTCAGACATCAGATAGATAGATAGATAGATAGATATCAAAATTGGATATCCAGAGACAAACAGATTGAATGGCATAGATATGGTACTCTCAGATAGATAGATAGATAGATAGATATCAAAATTAGATATCCAGAGACAAACAGTTTGAATGGCATAGATATGGTGTTCTCAGACAGTCAGATAGATAGATAGATAGATAGATATCAAAATTGGATATCCAGAGACAAACAGATTGAATGGCATAGATATGGTACTCTCAGATAGATAGATAGATAGATATCAAAATTAGATATCCAGAGACAAACAGATAGAATGGCAAAGATATGGGGTTCTCAGACAGTCAGATAGATAGATAGATAGATAGATATCAAAACTGGCTATCCAGAGACAAACAGATTGAATGGCATAGATATGGTACTCTCAGATAGATAGATAGATAGATAGATATCAAAATTAGATATCCAGAGACAAACAGATTGAATGGCAAAGATATGGTGTTCTCAGACAGTCAGATAGATAGATAGATAGATAGATATCAAAATTGGATATCCAGAGACAAACAGATTCAATGGCATAGATATGGTACTCTCAGATAGATAGATAGATAGATATCAAAATTATATATCCAGAGACAAACAGATTGAATGGCAAAGATATGGTGTTCTCAGACAGTCAGATAGATAGATAGGTAGATAGATATCAAAATTGGATATCCAGAGACAAACAGATTGAATGGCATAGATATGGTACTCTCAGATAGATAGATAGATAGATAGATATCAAAATTAGATATCCAGAGACAAACAGATTGAATGGCATAGATATGGTGCTCTCAGATAGATAGATAGATAAATAGATATCAAAATTGGATATCCAGAGACAAACAGATTGAATGGCATAGATATGGTACTCTCAGATAGATAGATAGATAGATAGATATCAAAATTAGATATCCAGAGACAAACAAATTGAATGGCAAAGATATGGTGTTCTCAGACAGTCAGATAGAGAGATAGATAGATAGATATCAAAACTGGCTATCCAGAGATAAACAGATTGAATGGCATAGATATGGTACTCTCAGATAGATAGATAGATAGATATCAAAATTAGATATCCAGAGACAAACAGATTGAATGGCAAAGATATGGTGTTCTCAGACATCAGATAGATAGATAGATAGATAGATATCAAAATTGGATATCCAGAGACAAACAGATTGAATGGCATAGATATGGTACTCTCAGATAGATAGATAGATAGATATCAAAATTAGATATCCAGAGACAAACAGTTTGAATGGCATAGATATGGTTCTCTCAGATAGATAGATAGATAGATAGATATTAATATTGGATATCCAGAGACAAACAGATTGAATGGTATAGATATGGTACTCTCAGATAGATAGATAGATAGATAGATATCAAAATTAGATATCCAGAGACAAACAGATTGAATGGCAAAGATATGGTGTTCTCAGACAGTCAGATAGATAGATAGATAGATAGATATCAAAATTGGATATCCAGAGACAAACAGATTGAATGGCATAGATATGGTGCTCTCAGATAGATAGATAGATAGATAGATATCAAAATTAGATATCCAGAGACAAACAGATTGAATGGCAAAGATATGGTGTTCTCAGACAGTCAGATAGATAGATAGATAGATAGATATCAAAACTGGCTATCCAGACACAAACAGATTGAATGGCATAGATATGGTACTCTCAGATAGATAGATAGATAGATATCAAAATTAGATATCCAGAGACAAACAGATTGAATGACAAAGATATGGTGTTCTCAGACATCAGATAGATAGATAGATAGATAGATATCAAAATTGGATATCCAGAGACAAACAGATTGAATGGCATAGATATGGTACTCTAAGATAGAAAGATAGATAGATATCAAAATTAGATATCCAGAGACAAACAGATTGAATGGCATAGATATGGTACTCTAAGATAGAAAGATAGATAGATATCAAAATTAGATATCCAGAGACAAACAGATTGAATGGCAAAGATATGGTGTTCTCAGACAGTCAGATAGATAGATAGATATCAAAATTGGATATCAAGAGACAAACAGATTGAATGGCATAGATATGGTACTCTCAGATAGATAGATAGATAGATATCAAAATTAGATATCCAGAGACAAACAGATTGAATGACAAAGATATGGTGTTCTCAGACAGTCAGATAGATAGATAGATAGATAGATAGATAGATAGATATCAAAATTGGATATCCAGAGACAAACAGATTGAATGGCATAGATATGGTACTCTCAGATAGATAGATAGATAGATATCAAAATTAGATATCCAGAGACAAACAAATTGAATGGCAAAGATATGGTGTTCTCAGACAGTCAGATAGATAGATAGATAGATAGATAGATAGATAGATATCAAAACTGGCTATCCAGAGACAAACAGATTGAATGGCATAGATATGGTACTCTCAGATAAATAGATAGATAGATAGATAGATATCAAAATTAGATATCCAGAGACAAACAGATTGAATTGCAAAGATATGGTGTTCTCAGACATCAGATAGATAAATAGATAGATAGATATCAAAATTGGATATCCAGAGACAAACAAATTGAATGGCATAGATATGGTACTCTCAGATAGATAGATAGATAGATAGATATCAAAATTAGATATCCAGAGACAAACAGATTGAATGGCAAACATATGGTGTTCTCAGACAGTCAGATAGATAGATAGATAGATATCAAAATTGGATATCCAGAGACAAACAGATTGAATGGCATAGATATGGTACTCTCAGATAGATAGATAGATAGATAGATATCAAAATTAGATATCTAGAGACAAACAGATTGAATGTCATAGATATGGTGTTCTCAGACAGTCAGATAGATAGATAGATAGATAGATATCAAAATTGGATATCCAGAGACAAACAGATTGAATGGCATAGATATGGTACTCTCAGATAGATAGATAGATAGATATCAAAATTAGATATCCAGAGACAAACAAATTGAATGGCAAAGATATGGTGTTCTCAGACAGTCAGATAGATAGATAGATAGATAGATAGATATCAAAACTGGCTATCCAGAGACAAACAGATTGAATGGCATAGATATGGTACTCTCAGATAAATAGATAGATAGATAGATATCAAAATTAGATATCCAGAGACAAACAGATTGAATGGCAAAGATATGGTGTTCTCAGACATCAGATAGATAGATAGATAGATAGATATCAAAATTGGATATCCAGAGACAAACAGATTGAATGGCATAGATATGGTACTCTCAGATAGAAAGATAGATAGATATCAAAATTAGATATCCAGAGACAAACAGATTGAATGGCAAAGATATGGTGTTCTCAGACAGTCAGATAGATAGATAGATAGATAGATATCAAAATTGGATATCCAGAGACAAACAGATTGAATGGCATAGATATGGTACTCTCAGATAGATAGATAGATAGATAGATATCAAAATTAGATATCCAGAGACAAACAGATTGAATGGCAAAGATATGGTGTTCTCAGACAGTCAGATAGATAGATAGATAGATATCAAAATTGGATATCCAGAGACAAACAGATTGAATGGCATAGATATGGTACTCTCAGATAGATAGATAGATAGATAGATAGATATCAAAATTAGATATCCAGAGACAAACAGATAGAATGGCAAAGATATGGGGTTCTCAGACAGTCAGATAGAAAGATAGATAGATAGATATCAAAATTGGATATCCAGAGACATACAGATTGAATGGCATAGATATGGTACTCTCAGATAGATAGATAGATAGATAGATAGATAGATAGATAGATAGATATCAAAATTAGATATCCAGAGACAAACAGATTGAATGGCAAACATATGGTGTTCTCAGACAGTCAGATAGATAGATAGATAGATAGATATCAAAATTGGATATCCAGAGACAAACAGATTGAATGGCATAGATATGGTACTCTCAGATAGATAGATAGATAGATAGATATCAAAATTAGATATCCAGAGACAAACAGATTGAATGTCATAGATATGGTTCTCTCAGATAGATAGATAGATAGATAGATATCAAAATTGGATATCCAGAGACAAACAGATTGAATGGCATAGATATGGTACTCTCAGATAGATAGATAGATATCAAAATTAGATATCCAGAGACAAACAGATTGAATGGCAAAGATATGGTGTTCTCAGACAGTCAGATAGATAGATAGATAGATATCAAAATTGGATATCCAGAGACAAACAGATTGAATGGCATAGATATGGTGCTCTCAGATAGATAGATAGATAGATATCAAAATTAGATATCCAGAGACAAACAGATTGAAGGGCAAAGATATGGTGTTCTCAGACAGTCAGATAGATTGATAGATAGATAGATATCAAAATTGGATATCCAGAGACAAACAGATTGAATGGCATAGATATGGTACTCTCAGATAGATAGATAGATAGATAGATAGATAGATAGATAGATAGATAGATATCAAAACTGGCTATCCAGAGACAAACAGATTGAACGGCATAGATATGGTACTCTCAGATAGATAGATAGATAGATAGATATCAAAATTAGATATCCAGAGACAAACAGATTGAATGGCATAGATATGGTACTCTCAGATAGAAAGATAGATAGATATCAAAATTAGATATCCAGAGACAAACAGATTGAATGGCAAAGATATGGTGTTCTCAGACAGTCAGATAGATAGATAGATAGATAGATATCAAAATTGGATATCCAGAGACAAACAGATTGAATGGCATAGATATGGTACTCTCAGATAGATAGATAGATAGATAGATAGATATCAAAATTAGATATCCAGAGACAAACAGATTGAATGGCAAAGATATGGTGTTCTCAGACAGTCAGATAGATAGATAGATAGATATCAAAATTGGATATCCAGAGACAAACAGATTGAATGGCATAGATATGGTACTCTCAGATAGATAGATAGATAGATAGATAGATATCAAAATTAGATATCCAGAGACAAACAGATAGAATGGCAAAGATATGGGGTTCTCAGACAGTCAGATAGATAGATAGATAGATAGATATCAAAATTGGATATCCAGAGACATACAGATTGAATGGCATAGATATGGTACTCTCAGATAGATAGATAGATAGATAGATAGATAGATATCAAAATTAGATATCCAGAGACAAACAGATTGAATGGCAAACATATGGTGTTCTCAGACAGTCAGATAGATAGATAGATAGATAGATATCAAAATTGGATATCCAGAGACAAACAGATTGAATGGCATAGATATGGTACTCTCAGATAGATAGATAGATAGATAGATATCAAAATTAGATATCCAGAGACAAACAGATTGAATGTCATAGATATGGTTCTCTCAGATAGATAGATAGATAGATAGATATCAAAATTGGATATCCAGAGACAAACAGATTGAATGGCATAGATATGGTACTCTCAGATAGATAGATAGATATCAAAATTAGATATCCAGAGACAAACAGATTGAATGGCAAAGATATGGTGTTCTCAGACAGTCAGATAGATAGATAGATAGATATCAAAATTGGATATCCAGAGACAAACAGATTGAATGGCATAGATATGGTGCTCTCAGATAGATAGATAGATAGATATCAAAATTAGATATCCAGAGACAAACAGATTGAAGGGCAAAGATATGGTGTTCTCAGACAGTCCGATAGATTGATAGATAGATAGATATCAAAATTGGATATCCAGAGACAAACAGATTGAATGGCATAGATATGGTACTCTCAGATAGATAGATAGATAGATAGATAGATATCAAAATTAGATATCCAGAGACAAACAGATTGAATGGCAAAGATATGGTGTTCTCAGACAGTCAGATAGATAGATAGATAGATAGATAGATATCAAAATTGGATATCCAGAGACAAACAGATTGAATGGCATATATATGGTACTCTCAGATAGATAGATAGATAGATATCAAACTGGTATACCCAGAGACAGATTAATTACATTGCAAATACGGTGCTCACGGATAGATTGATGGGTAGATGGAGGAGAGAGAGAGAGAGAGAGAGAGAGAGAGAGAGAGAGAGAGAGAGAGAGAGAGAGAGAATGTCACCGTTTCTACGTTGGTCTGAGAGAGAAGATAGGAGGAGCAAAACTGCAATCTAGAATAATCAGACGGATAGATATGAATGCACTTTAATAATAGATAGATTAGGGACGGATATAGATAGATATAAAGATAGATAGATTGAGAGAGATAACATAGATAACCAAAGACCAACAGTTTAGGATGGAGAGATATAAACGGACTGATATATATATATATATATATATATATATATAGAGAGAGAGAGAGAGAGAGAGAGAGTGAGTGATAACAAACTGCTATTGCCTGGGACAGGTTGGGTAGGATCAATATGAACGTTCTAGCTTGAATGAGAAAAGAGAGAGAGAGAGAGGAGGAGAGAGAGTATGTGTACGATAGATGGAGAGATCGAAAACAAATATATCGAAATTGAGATTGATAGGAAAGGGTAGATAGATAGATAGATAACAATCAGAAATACGCTGGAGACACACAGATTTTGATAAATATGAAGGCTATGAGATAGCTCAAGAGAAGGAGAAAATGAACGATAGATAGATAGATAGATAGATAGATAGAGTGAGGGAGAGAGTATATGCAGGAGAGATATACAATTAACAAATTGAGATTACCAGAGAAATAGATTGGAATTGATAGATATTAATGTACTGGGATAGATAGGTAGATAGATAGGGACTTTATTCTGATTTAAATATCTTGAGGAAGCAAGGAATAAGAACTTTATGTTGTGCTTTGGGAAAGACCTATTTTTAAAAAAGTTACATTCCGTATAGAAGATCGAATATAGTCGGTCAGTATGCTATAATTACCAGACACATTGGGAACAGAGCTTAAGAACTCATACCGATTAATTTGCTATTTCTAAATAGGTGGTGTTACATTAGCAAACCAAGCTTATATTCTGTCTACGTCCACATTATAATTGAGAAACAGTTTGTGAATCGAGTCCATGTCAGTATTTAAGATATGTAAGGTCAGTTTGCAAAACATTCACTGCATAAATACTAGAATATATATTAAGAATAATTTGGTCCGGCACAGATTGAGAAGAGTCTGTTGAAGTAGATTTCTTCATCCTCATATTCATCATTATCATCAAGTCAAGCCATCATCACGGATTCTCTTGACTATCTATCAATATTCCTTTCAATCAACCCACCATCTTCGTAAGTTCTTCAGACGGAAACCAGTATCCACAAAGAGCTGATGAATTTAAGATTTTGCTGGTGGCCAACACTTGAGTGAACATGTTCAGGGGATCATTGGATAACCCTGATTATGAGTTTGTCATTCCTTCTCAATGAGTGCCAAGAATCTCTTGTTTGCTTATTTGTATAGTTCATGAGATGGAAAACAAGTCACCGTAAAGTTGCCGTTTTGTCGGGTTCTGCCTCCAGAATTTATTTAAAACAGCACGCAGTATCCTTTTGTAGTTCCTTCCAAACGTTTCATTAAAGTTTAAGTGGTGAAATCATATCGTTATATCGATAGTGCTACAGCTTAAAAGATTCTTCATTTTTTTATCAGTGAGATCAGACTTCCATTGGCCCAGTTCGCTGGGGCTATAGAATACACCGATTGAATCTTTGCAGAGGGTAAGACTCTGACAACGAGTGTACTGGATATGGCACTAAACAATCTGATGGTGAGGATCCAGTAATGCTGGAGTTTGTGGAATGTGGAGTACCCATTTATTGCCATCACTCCCAGGTACACTCTTGCCCTGAGTGGTAGCACCTGATAGGATCTTGTCTAGGGGTTAAATAGAACTAAATTGTGTAATTATGATAACTGAATTGTTTGAAATAGGGCTGTTTATATGAATTAAAATGGATTTGACATTTAATAACCAACAATGGTTGATATACCATAAAACCAATCCAAAATGATATAATTCGGCATTAATGACTCAAAAAGGGTTGATATGCCAGAAACCAAAACAATCAACCAGCCTGCTAGACTTTCATCTTATCGTTAACAAGCCAATAGCAGTCTATACCTTACCAATACATATGTTGACATCGATGTCAATGGATAATATATTTCTACCGATATACATGTGTTGTATATTGACCTTCCACCCGGCCAAACATGCCATTCCAAGGTGATGCACCGGAAAGAAGTGACATATTTCGATGGCAGTTATGAGAGGAAATCGCGTAGGCGGGCTTGGCTGAAAAATGGGACAAGGTAAAAATCCCATTGTACACTCATAGACTGATGCACCGGAAGAGAGTGACTTGTGAACTGCATGACAGTTATTTCCGCTTGGTGACAATCAAACATGCCATTCATAAATTGAGTGGGCGATTGAGTGGGCGATTGAACTATTATAAAACTCGGTGAAGACAGGAAGTCAGGGAGTTGGAGATCAGAAAAGTCGGAAACAAGTTGTGGTAGAGAAAGCCACCACCCGGCAGAAGGGGCCCTCGGGACCCCCAGTGAGTTTGGAGACCTGTTGGTGGCAAGATGTGGTAGCGAAAGCCAGCACTCAGCAGAAAGCTGAGCCCCCGGGCCTCTGGTTGAGCAGCACTGAAGAACAAGAAAGACACAACGCTGATGGCCATAAGAGTGGGGGTCAATATATTGCAGTTCTGTTCGGTCTCGAGCTCCCTCTCACACGCAGACCTTTCAAATAAAGTGAGAGTTATATATTTTTCTAAAGAAGTCTTCACTCGTCTTATTCATTGCGTCAACATGTATCCTGCATGTATATGTAGCTGAACTGCATGTGTCTATACAACACATGAATTGGTTTACGAATTTCGGTAGCTTAATTGTTTTTTTTTTTGTTTTTTTTTTTGGACGCAGTCTATGAGATTAGCTTGTTAGCCCTAGCTCCATAAGGAGGAAGGGGTGTCTTCGTGGTGTAATGGAGAAAGCGCCGGACTTAGGAATCGTAGTAAGTGAGTTCGAACTCAAGTCGCGCTATTACGTTCACTTTCGGACAAATACCCTTGGGAAAGCTATGAACCTTATTATCTTCCCAGCTATGGTTTAAATAGTACCACTTTTGTTCTTCCAGAAGGATAGATTTGGCATTAAATAACCTACAAAGGTTGATATGCCATTAAACAAAGAAATCAAACCTAACCTAACCAATCTATAATGCGGAATATATCGAACGTGTTCTGTATGTGACACTAAACTGCATAAATTAATGAGGCTAGAGTTCTGGAGTTCTGGGAAGTATTGAGCCACCCCTTTGTTTCTATTACTCACACTTCTCTATGTAGCTGTTCATGTTAGAGATCACCTTAGATATTAATAGTATCAAAAAGGCATTCGTGAAGGCATATCGGTAGGTTCAAATTATCCATATACATAGTTAGTTGAAATCATATAATTGCCTGAAATTCATGAAATCAATATGACAATGTGTAAATCATTTGTATGAAGAACTAATATTCTCAACTATAATAGAATAAATTGATTTATAGCATTATTAGTAGCTTGAAACCGTATGATTATTTGATATATGTAAAACCATATAACTGTGGAAATTATCATTATCTTACACCTAGAGAGTTTTTCACATCAGCGTTAACTGATGGTATTTCACTGGAGTTTGAATGACAGCAAGTCTCCTCGCGTGTCCAGGACACTTCTCTGTTTTCTGGCTGATCTCAATAATGCTGTAGTTTCGATGGTCACCACTCGCCCTCTTATTTCCAAGTCCTCCAGTCCATTTACCAATCATTTGGGGACTGTACCAAGAGCACAAATTACAATTGGTATAATTGTAACTTTCATGTTCCATGTTTTTTTTTTTTCATTTTCCAAGCAAGGTCGAAGTACTTATTCTTCTTTTTGCTTTCTTTCAATTTTACCCTGTGGTTAGGATATCAAAGTCGACAATTCTGCAAGTTATCCTTTTATGCTGATTATTATTATTATTATTATTATTTTTTTTTTTTTTTTTTGATTAAAGCTCATATATTCAGCAAACAGGTGATATTTCCACACTAGACGGAACATCTCTGAAACTGGTAGACGAATTCACCTACCTAGGAAACTATCCAAGTTAGACAAACCAGACATGCAGGACACTACTGGAGAAGCAGAGACGAGCTCATAAGTGATGTACTCCTATGGACCCCCACAAGACAACCAGCTCGAACATACATTCAGCAGTTATGTGAGGATACGGGGTGTTGCCCTGAAGACCTGCCAGAGGCGATGAACGAGAGGTAGAAGTGGCAAAAGTGGGTCAGGGATATCCGTGCTGGCGGCACGACATTATTATTATTATTATTTACTCCTTTAGAGTTTTTCACATCAGCGTTCACTGATGGTCCTTCACTGGAGTTTTAGCGGCAGAACGTCTCCTCAAGTCTCCAAGACTCTTCTCAGTATTCTGGCCGTTCTTAATAGTGCTGTAGTTGGGATGGTCTTCACTCGTCCTCTTACTTCCAAGTCATACAATCCTTTTTATAGTCCTTTAGTTATTGTACCAAAAGCACCCATCACAATTGGTATAATTGTCACTTTCATGTTCCATAGTTTTTTTCAATTCTCTAGCAAGATCGAGGTACCTATCCTTCATTTTATTATTATTATTATTATTATTATTATTATTATTATTATTATTTACTCATTATAGCTTTTCCCATCAGCGAAAGCCGATGGTTTTTCACTGAAGTCTGAGTGACCGCAAGTCTCCTCAAGTCTCCAGGAATCTTCTTAGTATTCTGGCAGTTCTTAACAATGCTGTCGTTTGGATGGTCTCCACTCGTCCGCCAACCTACAAGTCCTCTAGTCCCTTTAGTAATCCCTTAGTTATTGTTCCAAACGCACCTATTACAATTGGTATAATTTTCACCTGCATGTTCCACAGTTTTTTCAGTTCCCTAGCAAGGTCGAGGTATTTATCCTTCTTTTCACTTTCTTTCTGTTTTATCATGTGGTCTGCCGGGACAGCAAAGTCGACTATTTTGCAAGTTCTCTTTTTTTTTGTTGATTATTATTGTCTGGTCTCCTGGTCGGGATTAGGTGATCCGTTTGTATATCAAAGTCCCATAGGAGTTTATGCGAGTCATTTTCTAGGACAGTTGCTGGGTTTGCATATACCATTTGTTAGTATGGTCGAATTGAAATTTCTTACACATTTCCCAGTGAGTCACCTTACCGACCCAGTCGTGTCTCGCCTTATATTCCTGCTGTGTTAATTTGCTGCATTCGCTTATTATATGATTGATGGTTTCATCTCTGTCGCCACATAGCCTGCATTTGCTATTTTGTTGCGTCTTATGTATTCTCGTTTTAATATGATTCGTTCTTATGGCGTTGTCCTGTGCTGCTATTAGGAGAGATTCTGTTTCTCTCTTAAAGTTTCCTTTTCTTAGCCATGTCCAAGTTTTGTCGTGTGAGATATTGTTTAGTAGTCGTTTAAAGCGCCCATAAAGTTGTTTTCCTTCCCATTTTTGTTTCCTAGTTACTGTCATTCTGTTGTTCATCGTGTTCTCAGTTTCATGTCTGGTGGCTGTAATGAGTCCTCCTCCGTGTTTTTGTATATAGTTTTCGAGTCGATGTATGGATGTGTCAACGCTGTCTTCAATGCTGGCAAGTCCTCGTCCTCCCTCTTTTCTAGATACACATAGCCTATCAACGTCTTCTCTGGGATGCAATGCCTTATGCATTGTCATTAGTTTTCTTGTCTTTTGGTCCATTTATTTAAGTTCCTCTCGGATCCACTTGAGAAAGGGTCCGGAATATCTAACGAGAGGTACAGCCCGATTATTTATTCCTTTGATGAGGTTTCTGCTATTGAGTTTTGTCTCGAGTAGTATTCTGGTTCTTCTGAGGTATTCTTTCTTGATTTGTTCTTTCATTTCTGCTTGTTTGATGGTATCAGCCTCCAAGATGCCCAAGTATTTGTAGGTTTCGTTTTCTGCGAGTGATTTTATCTTATCCTTGTTTGGTAGTTCTATTCCGTCAGTTAGATGTCGTTTGCCACTTTTCATTACAAGCATTGCACATTTTTCTATACCAAATTCCATTCCTATGTCCCGCCTGTATATTCTGTGTGTATTAGGGTTTCCAATTCTTTTTCATTTTTTGCAAAAAGTTTGATGTGATCCCTGTACATTAAATGATTAACTTTTTCCTGTGATCTACCAAGTTTGTATCCGGTTGTGCATTTTTTGAGTATGTGGTTAAGTCGCATCATGGCAATTATGAATAGTAAGGGTGATAGAGCATCTCCTTGGAAGATCCGTCTCTGGATCTTTGTTTCAGCTAATTTTCTTCCTCCTGTTGTCAGTTCGACAGTTTTCATAGTTTTCATAGTTTTGTCGATGAAGTTTATGATTTCGTCTGATATTTTGTACATTAGTAGGCTGTTTATTATCCAGCTATGCGGAACCATATCATATGCCTTCTTGTAGTCAATCCAGGCTATAGCTAGATTTTTCCGTCTTGTCTTGCTCTCATCTAGGATGTGTTTATCTATGTAGAGTAATTCTGCTGCGCCTCTGGATCCTTTGCAGCATCCTTTCTGTTCGTCAGGGAACAATCCGCGGCTTGTTAGAGAGTGGTAAATCTCTTCCCTTATTTGTGCTGTTAATATTTTCCACATCACTGGTAGACAAGTTATGGGTCTATTATTGTTGGGGGCGGTTCCTTTGTTTGGGTGCTTTTGTATCAATGTGGTCCTTCCTTTAGCCATCCACTCGGGTACGTGCGCTGTTTGTAGGCATTTGTTTATTTCTAATACTAGTCTGTCGTGAATTGAGGTGAACTTCTTGAACCAGAAACCATGTATTCTATCATGGCCTGGCGTTTTCCAGTTTGATACCTTTTTAAGTGTTGTTCTGAGTAAATCAGTGTGTATTTCAGCTTTCGCGCCTTCTTCGAGTTCTAGTTCTCTTGTAATAAGGTTTATCCATTCAGCCTTTTCATGATATTGTTTTGGTTGCCATATTTTTGTCCAGAACCGTTCTGTTTCTTTCGCATTCGGCTGTTGATGTGTTTTATTTCTATCCCCTCCCAATTGTTGATAGAATTTCCTTTCATTGATCTGGAATGTCCTATTTTGTCTGTATTGTTTTACTCTTTGTCGATATCTCTTTAACCTTTCTTCGTTTGCTAGTACTTTCTGGTGTATTTTCTCAAGTTGAACTGTAAGTTTTTCCCGTGTTGTATTCTCTTTCCTATTTATTTCAGCGTTTTTCTTTGCTTTTACCACTTTCATTTGTTTTCGTAGGTTTTTTATCTGAGTTTCTGGTAGAAATTTCCATCCTGGTTTTGACTTTGCTTTCGTGTTTTTTGAGGGGATCCCAAAGTTTTCGCAAACTAATTTTGCTCCAGCATAAATTAGTTCATTTAAATCTGTTATGCTATTTGTTGGTATTTATGTCAGTACTTGATTCACTTTATTCGTTTCTGCCTTAACTATTCTCCATTCAGTGTTTCTTAATTATGGTAAGGTGGTTTTTTCACTGTTTAAAATTATCTTAAAATTTTTTAAAATTAACTTTTGTTCTTGTGTTAGTGTTAGGTTGTTTTGTTGGGTAGTGTTTTGATGGGTGGTGTTTCCATTTTCCGAAGTTGGTTCATTTTGGATGAGCTGTTTTTTTTATGATATTTGCTGTATCAGGTAATGTATTTCTCCTTTCTTGATCATTTATTTTTTGGTGTATTTCAATTATTTCGAGTTCTAAAAACCAACATTTCTTTATTATCGTTCTAACTTGATCAGCGAGTCTCTGACTAGTTGTCTGAAAAATAGAAAGTTCTTGCCATATCTCCATCATTCTTTTCCTGTATCCTCTTTGTGTAGGGTTACTCTTGAAATAGCAGTGTAGTACAAGTTGGTTGTCTTCCCTAGTCCATGTTTTCCGTTTGGGTCTGGTTGGTAGGGTTCGTCGAGTCGTTATTCGTGTACCTGAAAAGAGAACAGCCAACATTCGCAGGATGACGATTGGGTCTCCCATGTTGGCTATCAAGAGAACACCTGCCGATCATGACACCTAAGTCAGAGTCCTGGGTCCCATGTTGTGTAATTATTATTATTATTATTATTATTATTATTATTATTATTATTATTTCCACCCTCTGCATGTTTATCACACCAACATTTGAAGGTCGGCTTTTATAGGAGTCTGAATGACAGCAACTCTTTACATGTTACCAGGACTCGCGTCAGAATTCCAGCCGATCTCAACAATGCTGTGGTCTGGATTATTATAATAATATTAATGATATTAATATTCAGGAATATTCAAAAGCACATGATTTGTATTCAGAATTGTTCTTTGAATATGGTATTTATTAGACGCGATAATTAATATTAGTTACATGAAACCTTGTAATTTTTTGCAAACAATTGATTCTATTATGAGACGAACTAACAAAGACTGATATTCCAGAAAACAACCAGTTAGATAGTCATCAACTTCAAATGCTTTTAATCCTAGTTTGATTTGATTAGATTTCTTGTTTAATGGGATAAAAACCTTCGTGGGTTATCAAATGCCAACCATATCTTTGTCGAAGGATGGTAGTAGTACCATTCAACCAACAATTTGGGGAATAAGAGAGTCCATGCCTATCCGAGAGGTATTAATCAAAAAGTGAACGTAATATCGTGCATGGAGTTCGATCTTGCTTTCGTTTTATAGCCAAATAAAGAGGCAACAATACTTGTTCATAAAAATATAAACTTCATGTTCTTTCCGAAAGGGACGAAATTCTCCAAGTGAGAGAGAGAGAGAGAGAGAGAGAGAGAGTGAGAGAGAGAAAGAGAGAGAGAGAGAAAGAGAGAGAGAGATGGAGACGAAGGACTCGGATACAGGACAGCTATCTTTTACACAATATCTTCTTCATCAACGTTTTAATTCTCTATTCAAAGCCTCACTTAGTACTTCTTCTGCTTCATGGCCGGGGTACCTGGCCGCCCGTCCTCTGCACACCGTCTTACAGCTCTGTAAATCTGATAGCTTCTCCTAAATGATCGCCTGTCCTGTAGCGGATGAAACTGTGTCGAATATAATATTT
This sequence comes from Sepioteuthis lessoniana, assembly GCA_963585895.1. Classification (NCBI taxonomy): domain Eukaryota; kingdom Metazoa; phylum Mollusca; class Cephalopoda; order Myopsida; family Loliginidae; genus Sepioteuthis; species Sepioteuthis lessoniana. The sequence goes on along the minus strand of CAUZXS010001662.1, from coordinate 31,188 downwards.
TCAACGCCCATGCGTTTCCTCCGGTTTCCCTAATCACGTGATCCATTGAAGCTGTCGCTTTGTTTACACAAGTGGAATATCCTGTTTAGAAATTCCTTACTGACGGGTCTGTCAAAGGTCAGTATAAACTCTTATGACAATGTCACCGTCTAACTCGTTAGCCAATAACCCCATGGGGACTCCGCATTTGATCATGGAAGTGCAGTCGTTTACATAACAAAAGTCTGAAAAGTTTTTTCGATGAAAGCATGTCAAAAGTTGCATCTAACATAGACAGCCCATCTGAGCAGGTGAATAAGGGTTTTCCCATTCGCCCTTGAAAATTGACTTATTTATGGAAATACTTCATTGGATATCAGAAAAGCAATGTACACATAACTAGACAGAATGTACACACATATGTTCGGAATAGCGACAACTGTCTCTCAGGTGAAATAAGTATAAGATACTTCCAAATCAGAGATGGGGAAACTACCCAAAGAGTAGTCAACGGAGTAAAAAATAGATTGCCTGCCTGAAATGAAATAGGACCGTGATCCAAGATAATAAAAAAAAATCTATGAATTCACTTTGTGTCCGACCAAGATACATAAAATTATTTTCGAATATTGTTCCCAGATGTTTGAAGCACATATTGAAGATTGAACTAAATACAGAAGTAATAGTTTGTAACTATATCATCCACAGGTGGCACAGTTTCTTCTGTTAAACTATTTCACTGTCAATCTGTGATTGTTGTTAAACTTGTCGGTTGCAGGTTTTAATGGAAATCGTGGAAGCCACCAGTTATCCCGCCAAAAGAAATAAAGAAAGAAACAATCTCTGGAATGACTTGTTTCTTTATTCATTCTTCGAGTTTATGTTTCATTTTTCAGCTTGAGTCCAACCTAAACACAAACAGCAACAAGTCCTTACTCTTCTTGTGGCCAAATAAAGTGGACAGAAGGCAAGAAAAAGAGAGAGACCTCAGTATATCTACTAACCCAAAATCTTTGAAACTACACATCTTCTGTTCAACATCAGAGTACTACCTTGAATATATGGAGCCCTGACTCCAAGAAAAAGAAACTGCTCCTCACTCGTGGAACTTCTAAACTGATGTACCTAAAGACATAATACCCCACTTTCCTTACCTCAGACCGTACCAGCTTTGAAGGATACTGTCGGTAAAAAGTATCAAAAAGTTTGAATTAAGAAATGAACATGAATAAAATTTAAATTTCTTACTCTGGTTTAGATTTATTTTTGACGCAACGATATTCACATATACACAAACACATTTGAACAGACACACATACACACGTATATATATATATATATATATATATATATATATATATGTATGTGTGTGTGTGTGTGTGTATATATATATATATGTATATATTTGAATTCTATCTGACGAGCTTGAATTAGCAAAATTGACTTATTATGGAAATAGAATACTATTTCTAAATTTCTTGTTTTTGAAACAAAATTATATATTTTGCTCTGCAGTTATATTTTGTATTAAATGCATTGAGCAATCATTATTTGGATACTGAGTCCTTTTTTAGTATATATATATATATATATATATATATATATATATATATATATATATTAGTAATGCCTATACTCGTACATATTCATATAGACGCGCTCGCATCTACATGTATATACACAATTGCCTCTAAATTGGTGGCTCTGGGGGTTGAAGAGCTTACAGTCTCACATGTCCGTGAGGCTAATCTCATAAATATTGCTCCACAGTGATGTATTTTGCTTCATTTAGATTAATTTAGTCAGTAACTACACCACAGTTTTGGTTCATTCTGAGTGAATCGAATTCATTACGTTTTAACGACCCGTGCTATTCGTATCCAAAATATTCCTCGATGGGGAAATGCGGAAATATATATTTAGGTTAATTTTATCAGACATAAGCCTAAAAGTGTTTGATTGATTGGTAGGTTGATTAATGTATACGTCATGTCGTGTTATTTTATGCCGACATGTTAGGAAACTGAGTACATCATTTACATTTTTTGTTTCGTTCCTAAGAGTATTTTTTTGCTAATGGTTATACATCAAGTATTCCTATCTAAAACATAATTTTCAAACATATTTATTTGACCGATAGATGGGAGCATAATATGTCGTATCACTCTAGGTCAGAGTGAGCTTTTGAGTTTAGATAATGAAGGGATACTCAACAGATTTCACGAGCCATCAGATACAATTTATTGCCATAGGTGGGACACCATTTCTCGAAGTGGTCTTCCACTTCTTACAGTGGAAACAATCAGTAGATTGTGAGGTCCGACGACAAGGCAACGAGAAACTGAGTTTCTGTGGATTTAACTAATCCATGTTGTCCTGTAAGAATGGCCTGCAAACCCATAATCCATTGCAAGGTGTCAACTTTATAAGGCAAATCGATTTTGCCAAAAGGCACCAAATGTAGTGTAGAGAGTGAGCATTGAAATCACAATGTTAATAGGTATCTGTGAAATTAGCTTGTGAGATAATGTTCCGCGAAACAGTGGGATTTCTCTCTTCTGCAACTAGAATACAAGCGGCACATAGTGAGAATCAAACTCTCTACGGTTCTAAGAGCCTGATATGAAAGTGTAAATAACATTGTTTCATTGAGAAAAATCAAAACTTTGTCTTTAATTGGAATCATTTTTAGATGAGGCTTCATAATATGAGAATTAATTTTTTTAAATTTATTGCAGACAATTTGTCCCCTTCTTTGTAGTTTTTGTGTTGTTTCTTCTTCTCTACGTTGAAGCTAAATTTCACCTCCGGCCTTCTTCAGCTAATTAACCTCGACTTCGGATAGTAATGCTGAGTCTTGTAACCGTATCCCCAGTAATTACTCCCTTCCATAGTTGTTGTCTATCGCACCACGTTTTGGCCGGCTTGGGTAGGAATTGAAACCGCTATCTTCTGACAATGCTCCCCAGGAACCGTAGATATTCAACGCCTCTATCTGCTGCGCCACGGGCCCCGAAAAAAAAATTCTCAAAAATCAAAACATACAACAAAATTCATTGCGGGTGGCGTAAAATTCCGTCTTCGGAATCGGCAGACGAAGTTCAAATGCGGGACGAAGCTGTTTGTGCTAACCGTCGCTTATTCACTAGAATAGGCATGAATCCATTCATTTTCCCCCAGTTATATGTAAATTGACATTATGGTTAGAGTGTTTTCCAATGGTTAGATAGAACTGTCTTTAATCCTAGGTCGAGTCATACAAAAGACTCAAAAATGGAACTTGATGCCTCCTTGCTTAACACTCTGCATTATAAAGTACGGATCAAAGGTAAGTGGAGCAATCCATGGAAAAAAGTAGCGCTTATCCCTACACGTCGGTGTAGTAGCTATTGAAAAGGGATCCTTTCGGTCACCCTCGACAGTGGTCGGCCAATTTACTTATATATAGATATTAGGGCAGACTGGAGTATCTTTCTTTGAGAATAGTAACTGGTATTCCTAACTAGCGAGACAGAATAACATACATCGCTGGTGAGTCAACACAAGGAACTGAAATTATTAAAGCAGTCCATTGCGTCCTTCAGCCTCTTTTAGGTCAATCCTTCGGTGACAGAGACACAAAATTGTGTCATATCGCTAAGAAACGGGATAAAGGTAACATTCAAACAAGATCTGTATTAATAACTAGGAATCATTTTTTTGTTTCTTCTCTAAAGATTACCAAACTGTTTGATGTATAGTTCTCCTTTTAATACAATTTCGAATGACTTTTTATGAGTTGGTCGTTTCCGAAGCATTTTATGATAATTTCATTTGCTATTAATTTTTATTGCATAACTATTTGCAATGTATTTCTACAGGATTTTTATTCTTAATTCATATCAATATTAATAATTAGAATTAATGTATCTGTCGGTTGTCTATAGATGACAAAACAAGTTCATCTAAAGCTACCAAAATTACCATGTATCTCATAACGAAATTATTTGCTATGCATTTTTATTGTAGTTTTATTTCCGAAACATTTTCATATTTTATGTTTTTTTTTTTGTTTGGATTTTATGAAATATCAGCTTTTATTGTTTATTTGATCCCAAATCCAGCTTATAAATGCGTTTGACTTGCTAGCGAATAGTCTATATGTAAAGTTATTAAAAAACAAGCCTAAGCGTATTTATTGACACAGCTGAATGGTTTCAAGTAATGCTATTTAACATGTGGTGTAATGGTTATTGTCGTAGGATATGGATACGACGACACGAGTTCAAATCCTGGACGAGGCTAATTGTATTTCACATAGCACTAATACCCTTGGGAAAGGTATGAGTCCAATTATTCTCCCTCCAGCTATGGGTAAATAGTAGGATAGACTAGGTTCTTCAGCCTTGGTGAGGCAACTAGTTTAGGAGAAGGAAAACTCTGAATTCAAACCTGTTAAACTCTGCTTACAAATTGACCTTGTGTCATATCGTTCCCGAGCGGGGGGGTTGGTAAATATGGACAGAATATAAAATTATTCTTTGCTAGTCAGCTGAGGCTGTACAATACACCGACTGCACCTCTGCTGGGGGGGGTTAACCCCACCCCGACGAGTGTTCTTGATATAACACTAAACAATCTGATGATGAGGTTCCAGTGAGGCTTGAGCTTAGGAGAATTCCAGAAACCTTCGTTGCCATCGCTCTCTGGTCCACTCTGGCCCAGAGGGATAGCACCTGGTAGGGCCCCGTCAATGGATTCGATAGAACAAATCTATATACATATGCTAAACAGAATTGCTTGATATCGAACCGTCTTGACATGTAAACTGCGTTATTATCCTAAACTGATTTTTTAAACAGAATTATTTTGACATTGAAACTGTACTACGCTAAATTGAATTATTTGAAAGAAAACTGTTTGTACATTTAACTGTGTAAACAAAATCTATACTAATACTAAACTGAATTGTTTGAATTAGAACTGTTTGGCTAAACTGAATAGCTTGAAATAAAATGTTTTTGACTATTAAACTTTGTACTCATGCTAAACTGAATTGTTTGGTATACAACTGTATATTTGGATAAAAATGGATTTGGCATTTAATCACCAACAAGGGTTGATATGCCACAAAAGGTTGATATGCCATAAACCCCAAACAAACCAACAAGAGCTGTTTTCACATTTAAACTGCTTATTTATGCTAAACTAAATTGTTTGAAATAGAACTGTTTTGACATTTAACTGTGTATAAACAAAAACTTAACTTATACTAAACTGAATTGTTTCACTTAAAACTATTTGACTAAAATGAATAGCTTGTAGTAAAAATGCTTTTGAAAATTACACTGTGTGCTTAAGCTGAACTAAATTGTTTGAAATTGAACTGTTTATTTATATAAAAATGGATCTGGCATTAAGTAAACGACAAGGGTTTATATGTCATAAAACCCAAACAAACAAATCAACCAATAATTTGTTCAATATCATTCATTTGAAGAAAGAAAAGTCATTCCAGGTATCACTGTGTAGTACCAATAATGCAATTTTTTGCACACAGTTAAATGGTTTCATGTATTCCAATTCAGCACTAATAATTCTATTCAACATTCGTTTGCGGTCATTCATTTTTTTGTACACAGTCAAATTGTACCAAGTATTGCAATTTAGTACCAAAAATTCAATTTTTGCGCTGTCAAAAAGTGTCAAGCATCCCAATTAAGCACAAATAAATCTATTCAACATTAGTTCACTGCTATTCTTTTGCTCAGTTAGAAGGTTCCAAGTCTTGCTATGTATTACTAGTGATTCAATTAAAAAGTATTTTTTACACACAGTTAAATGGTGAAAAACTTATATTTCGAACGATTCAATTTACCTGCCATTGTTTGCAAACCGTTTAAATGTGGAACAGTTCAATTTGACCCTTGAATGGGACCCAATCAGATGTTACCATTGCGGGTCATAGCTGACATGGGACCAATTGCTATAAAGCAGTACTCCATATTCCCTAAAGCTTCAGCGATGGAAGCCCATCATCAGATTGTTTAATGTCATATCCAGGACGACAGAAATGCAGTCGGTGTATTCTACAGTCCCAACTGATTGGGCTGCTTAGAGAAGGGAAACTGAATTTATAACTTGTTTCAGGATTGTTTCTTGGTTACACATAACTCGATACAAGCTTTTATATACTGCTGGGAGAGGAGATGGAAACCGCCAATAACTAAATTGACTAATTTCCCTGATATATGCCGTGGTGGGGATTTTGGTCGTCTCAGCACCTCGTTATGAGACTACAACTACTTTCTATCGGTTTTCTCTCATTCACTCTGGACATAGCAGTGGCAATGAAGAAGTACACTATATTCCCCAAAGGACTGGAGTGTCATAATCAGATTGTTTAGGGTCATATCAAGACACTCGTTTGGCTGCACGATATTCACAATTTCCATTGCATATAAAGGGGAAAATTCTGTTCTTATTGTCGACCAAAGTACTTGATGCTGAGTAATCGAATTTACAATGTATTTTTATAATTAATAATGTCCAACGCATTTTAAATAAAAAAGGGAAGAGACAAGATGGCTGGTTAGTTCTCAATGTCCACTGCAATCTTGTATGATGTAGAATTTGCCTCTCAGTATAAATGACACTGCTGCTCTGCTGTGTGATAACAAAATGTCATGAACGAGAACTTTTCCTGCTAGTGCAAAAGATGGTCACACTGAAGAGCTAAATATTTTTTTTAATAGGGTCAGTCAATTTGTCACCGGAAAATAAAAGAAACGGTGTATAAACTTCCCGACTAAGCGAAACCGCCCTTCATTTTTGGTTGGGCTACTGTTTGTAAAATCATATATCCTTCCTAGATTGATTTGAAAATATCACGTCATGTCTTCGGGTTTCTGAGACCACGGAAGAACAAAGTTGTAATATTAACTATAAGAATAAGTGGGAATTTTCTTTAACCACAGGTATGACTTTTCCTTTCTCGATCTCGTCGTTATCTCTTCTTCTTGTCTTTGTCTCTTTATCACTGCAAATTTTCTTTGAGACTCCTGCAATACCACATAATCCAGGTTGTCCCGCGATACTGACGGATACCATAAAGTTTCGTTGTGGTGAGAAGGATACAAGTGCTTTACTCGTGGTCAGGATCGTACAATGAAATTTGTGGGATTAGGGTCCGAACCATTTGTCCATGTCGAGACGTTCCCTATATTTCAGACATATTAATTCTATGTTTTTATATATTTTTTTGGTAGATTGTATTTCTATATTGATAAATTTCAATTCAAAATTGGACATCGGTGAATATTTATAAATGGTAAGTGAACGTTAGAGTTAGTCTGAGTAAATGCATATATTAAACCTAATATCAATCTGCCGCCAGAAGTAATCTATGGTCCGATGCGAGAAAGAGGCAAACAGAGAGAGAGAGAAAGAGAGAGAGAGAGAGAGAGAGAGAGAGAGAGAGAGCAATAAAAAAGAAACCAACATGTGTAGTATATCAGAGTGTACACAGGTGACTGTCTCAGTATTGTTCCCTCTCAGCATGGAAAGAGTCAGCACAAAAATTTACCATCGAAAACTATTCTTTTATCATCGCGTACCGATAGCGGGATGCCTGCAGCGAAATTCTTCGAATAGAAATAAGACAGCGTGAAGACGGACAAAGAATATAGAAAAGAATCGTAAGGCATATTTGAAATGCGAATTATTATGGAAAGGGGTGAGAAAGCATAAAGAATTTGCGAAAACAGCAATAACAATACAACGAAAAAGGAAAACAGCAAAGTAAAATAAAGGGTATTAACGGCTGGACTGAGTTGGTGAATGTGGGATCTGATAGCTCGAATTCAATGAGAGTACATTTGATGAAAGCTTACCATAGAGAGAAACAATGGAGAAAGCTACAAAGAGGAAGACGTCGATTCAAGTGTATCTTTTTGAATGAATCTCAACAGTAGTAAAAATAAAATTTAAGAAAACGTAAAATCATGGTACAATATATTTTTTTCCAAGAATAGAACACTAAAGTTGCTACTCAGATCGAGGAATTTCAATCACACTGAAGCTAATAGAGACTTTTTGTGTTAATTTAAGTCGCACATTTTTTGAATTTTTGATTGATTTGAAGAGCGTGTCAATATATATAGAATTATTTTATGCCACTAAGTTAGGGAATCGCTTTTATTCAATGTTCTTTTTTACATTTTTGTCAGAGCTTTTATTACCAGCGCTTTTTGGCATACAGTCCTATGAAATACGAATAAGTTGTAAACAGGTATATTTGACTGATATATGGAATCATAACAGGTACTTCAAACCTGGGTTAGAGTGGGTCAAGAAGGAATGGCAATGAAGGTATAGTTCACATTCCACGCTTCTCACGAACTGTAATCTCACCATCGGATGCAGTTTATTGTCCTACCCAGAACACACCATTTTTGGATAGGGTGTCTTAACTCACAGCTGGTGAAACTGCTTCCGTATTTAAAGCATTGCAGTGCTTTTTTGTCACTGAGAAAATAAGTGGGAAAAGACAACTTCAAAGAAATTGGTCGAAGGAAGGTGTTAATTTTAGTAAATTTATATCCATTCTCAGAATTAGGGTGTAGTATATTTAATAGGAAAATTATTTCTGCACCTTCTCACATTATTTAGAATTGCCGTTGGAGCTTGTCATAGGCTGACTCTATCCCCAACAGAGTGATAATATCCCTCAAGATGAGTGGTTTTATGGATATGGGACAAAACTACGTCTGGTGGCGGAACCAATTCTAGGAAATGCGGAGTACACCTATAATATAATGGCTGGGGGATTTCGTTTTATGCCTTTGGGTTTAGTTTGGATGGGAAACTTTCGGCTCAGTGCATGGGTTACTTAGGTGCAACATTAACGCAGATGTTCACGCACGCGAACACGCGGAGCAGACGTGTCACTCAGAGATGTCACAATAGCCCAGATGGGAAACAGGGCTAGAGTGCGAATGACGTCACGCACTAGAAGCGCGCGGAGGTTTTTGGGAATATTTAAGAAAGTTAGTTGAGTTGAGAACTAGGCACCGGACGAGAAGGGTCGACTTTCGGGGCTCACAGAGGCCAGACGAAAATGTGCGCAACGGGTGCTGCACGAGATGGGTAGGGGGGAGCAGATGGAAAAGCCAGAAAAGAAAGAATGTGTATCTCTCTCCTTATGTCGATGAACCTTTAAACTCAAAGGTAATAAAAAAATTTCGTACCTGAACAAAGAAGTCGTAAGTGTTTTTCGTGTTTCGAGATTCCTGTGTTCCATGTATATATATGAACATTATATGTCCATTTCGCATATCCGTATCTGGCTATGGTACACACCTTCATCTTCATTACTCCTAATCCAATAGGACATAAAATGGTAGTACCAATTAAGGCCTTATCTGTGAGTCAACTAGATCTGTGTAAATATTTAGTATTAAAAAGAAATAATTAATACCAGATGATTCTTTATTATTTGTATAACCAATAATTATTTGAAGTTCTAATTTTTTACGAAGAGTTATCATTAGTTATGTAAAACCAAATAACCAGGGGCCAACGATGATTATTTGATAGAAATAATTACTTGAAATCAAATAATTAAGTATAGGTTATTCCTATTTGATAAGAATCCTCGAAAATTGCCTTGTAAGAATTATTTGTATTAAAATACAATTAGTGATATAACTGTGCGTTAAAAACCCCCTTAGGAACGAACTACATTAAAAAATCTAAATATATTTTCAATGAATGTAATTCGCTAAAATATTGGTTTAAAATAACCCAAGATGGGTTGACATATTAAAATCAAAAATGTCAAACAATTTATCACATTATTGTAATTAACCAAATATGTTAGAGATTATTAGTCATTTCCTCGGAAGAATAAATACATGTACAATTCATACAATTAACAACAACATATTTTATTTTCAAAGCAAATTAATTAGAATACAAATATAGTAAATAAAGATATGTAGAAATAACTTGCTTTTACGTTGATTACTAAGATAAGGGGAAGTTTGTAAAAGACTTATTTGCGAAGAGTTCCTTAGTCGTAACTTTGTAGTTTACTGATTAACTAAAGTTTACTATCTATTGAGCAAGTACCATAGCGAAAGCTACTGCCGACTCATCGAGCAAATATCCAAATCCTTCTATGAGAGGGAAGGATTCATATCTTTTATTCAAGTTCGTGGGAGCAATTCAGATTGGTTGAGGGGAGGAATCCGAACGTCACGAATATTTTTAGCCAGTGAAAACAGGAAGCATGTAAAGAATCTGAATTTTAATCAGCCTATCTCTGACTGTAAAATGTTTAACTTCCACAGGTTATGTCCAGATCCCACGGAAAGCACAGATATCCAAAATTAAGCAACTATCATCAGTTCAATACTTAGATTAGTGACCATTTAAGCTAACAACAGGAACTGTAAAAAGCCTGAAGTCTGTGTGATATATATAAGCACAACTTAGTAAATAACAACTCCTTTATGAGACTAACGGTCAAGTCACACTAAACCCACCGGTTCTCGCTAGATCATTGAAGTTGAGCAACGATGGATATGTTCAGTATATTAATGGGTAAATAGGTAGGCTATACATGGCACTGTAAACCACACGGGTCCAGGGTGCCATATTTAATGAAAGCTAAATAAATAACAATTTCTTATGGGCTATGCAGATATATTCCACGTGTTAATGCTAATATAATCATTCATCCAAAGAGTGTAATTTGTACAGCTACATATGGTACTTTAAACAATATGGACCTTGGATGATATACTTAATCAAAGCTAAGTAAATAATAAATTCTGCAGATATATTTCACTTGTTAATGCTACTATAATCATTCATTCTAAGAATGTAAATTCCGCTTTATGATAAAGGTTTACAATCATTGTCCAAGTGTCAAGTTTTGATAGCTTTTTTAAATATTGATATGGAATCAGCTGTGAAATCTCCTTTATCGATTCTGAAGAAAATCTAATAGAATCAGGGGACTTTTTTCATTTTAGAATTATGATTTTTTAAAAAATAAACATGCTTGTATTTGAACCCTGGACATCAAGCGGTTACAAGGAAGTGATATGTTAAGATATTTATGAGTAGGACAGATCAAGGAAAAAGTATTTGTTAAGGTTGGTTATTTGGTTGTTTGGAAGTGTTTTATTGTATCGTAATTGAACATTTGGAAGGATTTTAGTTTTAAAAAAATTAGTATATATATATATATATATATATATATATATATATATATATATATAATTAAACGAAAAAATTCAATTTTATTGTTCCATTATAAATTTATTTCAGGTCCATAGAATGATTTTCGTCAGATGCATCTGAATACCCATCTGAGGAAAGTCATTCTATAGACCTAAAAAAAATTTAAAATGGAACTACATTTTTTTTTGTTTAATTTTTAAAAATGTTTTCGCTATGCACGTGAGTTTTGATGTACTTTTAATCTGAAATAAATTTTATATTCCATTACAGTTGACATAGACGACGTCACTGGATATTCTTATTCACCTTGGATCATTACTTAACAGTCTAACCCTTAGAATATTTTCCTCAGATTATATATATATATATATATATATATATATATATATATATATACCGGAGTGCATTAATTTAAAAGAAAAATATTTTTTGCATTGATTTAAAAGAAAAGTCTTATAAGAGTTCTTACAAAACTCACGAGTAGGCACTCGTGAGTTCTAGAAAACTCCAAACAGGATCCCTTTGTTAGTTGACCCCGCACAAAGCAGAGATGAGATCATTGTAATGTATCATGGTCACGTAATGTTAACACCAGCTTTAAAGGGTAACAGAAACGAGTCCTTAATCCTAAGAAAGCATTTAGATATCTGCGGAAAAGGTAACAAGGAAACAGGAAATATCTATGCGATTCTTGTTTCTCAAATATTGTGAAATTTTCGAGAAGTTCCCTGAGAATTCTGCTGTTAGGCGATTGATAGTTAATTAACAATTTGTTAGAAACATTTGTAAACGAGCCAGAGCTCATTATTTTCATACAGTTCAATAGTTTCAAGTATTGCTATTTACTATTTGCACAGAGTTAAATAGTTGGTTGGTTGGTTGTGTTTTATCGCATATCAACCATTGTAGGTTATTCAATGCCAAATCCATGATTATACAAATAATCAGTTTCATTTCAAACAACTCAGTCAAGCATAAGTATACAGTTCAATTGTTAAAACATTTCTATTTCAATCTATTCTGTTTAGTCAAACAGTTCTGAAACAAACAATTTAGTTGAGTATAAGCATAGCTTTTGTTTACACACAGTTAAATGTCAAAAACATTTCTATTTCAAACTTCAGGTTAGCATAAATACGCAGTTTAGTGCTATTTGAATTGCAGATTGGGCTCTATCAGTTCCTACCACCACGGGCTAAAGTGGACCAGGGAGCGATGGCAAAGAAGCGGTACCCTGCATTCCCTAAATCTCCAGCATACCTGAAACCTGACCATCAGCTATGGGTAAATAGTAGAACAGGCTGGGTTCTTCAGCTTTGTTGAGGCAACTAGTCTAGAAGAAGGAAAACTCTGAATTCAAATTAGTTAAACTCAGCCAAAAATTTACCTTGTGTCATATCCTGCCCGAGCGGAGGGGTTGGGTAAATAGGAAACCTAACCATCAGATTGTTTTGTGGCATATTCTGGACACTCGTTTGTGGGGTATTACCCTTCAGTAGGATTGCAGTCAGTATATTCTACAGCCCCAACTGACCGGGAAAACAGTTAAATGTTTCACTTATTACTATTTATTGTTTGCACATAGATAAATGATTTCTCTTGAGCTCTAAAACAGAATTGTCACTCTCAAGTAGTTTTGTGTCTTTTTCATGGTTCTCGTTGGAATGGGGGTCTTACCCCACTGCAAAAATGCAGTAAGCTTATTCTGCAGCTTTAGTCGTGTAGTCTTTTACTGTTATGCCACGACAAGAAAATATCTAAATGCATGTAAATGTTTACTTCGATTATCTTCAAAATAAATCATCTCATAGAAATACAAAGAAATATTTTCGTTTTGCGATTTCAATATTCCACAAAGCATTGTTTGTTTGTTTAATTGTTTGTGTTCTATGGCATATCAACCTTTGTAGGTTATATAATGTCAAATCTATTTTTATATAAATGAGCAGTTCTATTTCAAACAATCCAGTTTAGTATAACTATAGTTTTTGTTTAAACGCAGTTAAATGTCAACAGCTCTATTTCAAACAATGCAGTTTAGCATAGAAAAACGATTCCATTTCAAACAAATCAGTTTAGCATAAGTACGCAGTGTGAATATCAAAACATTTCTATTTCGAGCAATTCTGTTTAGCATAAGTAGGCAGTTTAGTTCTTTTTGACCCATAGATAGGACCAATCAGGTGTTACCACTCCGGGACCGAGTGGGCCTGAGAGCGATGGCAATGACGGGGTATTGCGCATTCCTTAAAGTTCCAGCTTGACTGGATTGTTTAGTATCTTATCCAGCCCACTCGTTGTGGATGGTCCAATCCCTCCACAGAGATGCAGTCAGTGTATTCTACAGTTCCAGCCAACTTCACATATACAGCCATCTTGATTATTATCTGTCATAATCTTCATGTTATCTTCAGGTGCCCGTGGTGTAATGGTTATCGTCGCAGGAATTGGACACGGCGACACGAGTTCAAATCCTGGACTGACTGCATTTCACATAGTACTAATACCCTTGGGAAAGGTATGAATCCAATTATTCTCCCTCCAACTATGGGTAAATAGTAGGGCAGACTAGGTTCTTCAGCCTTGGTGAGGCAACTAGTCTAGGAGAAGGAAAACTCTGAATTCAACCCTGTTAAACTCCGCTTAAAAATTGACCTTGTGTCATATCCTGCCCGAGCGGAGGGGTTGGGTAAATATGATAATCTTCATGTTATTTCTCTGTCTTACTATCGGTTTTAGATTCACTTTATGTTCAATGGCTTTTAATCATACTGAGTAACACATGGTGTTTTTTCCGTTTGTCTAACGATTGACCTTATTTCGATTACGTAGAGTAAGTGTCAATGATAGACTTCATGAAGATATCAAGGAACACTTAGTTTAGTTTTACATTTAAAGATATGTTGAATTTAAACTACAAAAACTCTGATTTTCATTAAAGAATAAACACAAATTAGAGTTAAATCATATTTTTTGCATTCATCTTAGATATTTAAAATAGTCTCTACATTTCACACATTGCTAATGATTTTTGCACCAGTTTAACTCTAACGAATAAGCTAAACGGAAACTACACGAAGATGCTGCCTTGTTTTTGAACAGATCCTGGAAGCAGCACTCAAAAAACAACAAAAGCATATTATATTTTTGTCTATTGGCTCATGTTTGTATTCAGTTTCGAGCCATTGGCCTAATGAGTAGAGTGTTCATCAATGGTTCGGTAAACCGGGGTTCAGTCCCATGTCGAGTCATACCTAAGAGTCAAAAACTAGTATTTGATGCTGCCTTGCTTGGCTCTCAGCATTATAAGGTGAAGATCAAGGGTTAAGTGGAGCACTCCTTAGAATTGAGTGGCGCCTTCCCCTACACCTCGAAGTAGTAGCTATTGAAAAGGGAGCCTTCGGGTCACCCTCGAAGAAGGCCTTTGTTTACTTGCATAACTTTCGTCGGTTATCTAATGCCAAAGCAATCGTTGTAGAAGAACGACAGTGATGTTATTTAACCAATAACCGAGTGAATTAGGGGGGGTGTCCTCGTGGTGTAATGGTTAAAGCGATGGACTGCAGAATCGTAGTAAGCGAGTTCGTACTCCAGTCGCGCTATTACGTCCATTTTCGGGCAAATACCCTTGGGAAAGGTATGAACCCCCTTATCCTCCCTGCTATGGGTTAAATAGTAGCACCATTGTTCTTATAAGAGAATAGCTTTGGCATTAAATAACCAACAAAGGTTGATATGCCATTAAACAAAGAAACCCAAACCCGAGGGTATTAAAGGGTTAATACCCTTGCCAAAGGTATTAGATTGAAAGTGAACGTGATGCCACGACTAGAATTAGAACTCGCTTACCACCATGTCATTATTGATCACGTTAACTTCTACGTAACAGGGATTACATCCTCACAAATTCAGGATGACGATAAATGTTGTAAAGACATTGATGCAACGTTTGACATAAAGACTCGCAAGACAACCGCTTAACTGACTGGCAATATGCTGAGGCCATTTGAATAACCCACGGAAGTAAAAAGAACACAAAAAATAAAATAAAAGATTATCCAGTTTTAAATATTACAAGTCAATTCCAGAAAAAAATTCTGTGAATAAACCGAGATATTTTGTTTGAGATGTTCAGCAGATCCACTGAATCAAATTTCCCACACAATGTTTTATCATTTTTTTCCAGAGATATTTGCATATCATTAAATAATTTTTGCATATTATTAAATAATTAACCATGGGGATTCAGATATTGCCTAATAATTGTCAAAAATATTTTTTTACAAATTTACAATGCATGTTCATATTAAAACGCACCTGGAGTTAGATAAATGGTTGAAATCGAAGGATATTTGGAATTTTTTGTTGTTATAATATAAGTAAAAGATCATTTTCTTTTTCCGTAACCCTCATTATTTTAATTTCCTTTAATGGGTGTATTTTCTTACGTAATTTTCTTTTATAAATTAAAAATTTCACTTTCCATCAAGTTTCATGAGATTACGAAAAGTCACTTGAAAAAAAAAAATTAATTAATTTAAATATCTTACACTTTGGTTTTACAATTTATATAATGTGAAAAAGGATTTAAAACGTAACATTTTACGAAGTCATTTAGTACAGACATGGACATTTAAAATTTCGGGCTAGTTCACTTGAAGTAATGGCAGCAGTGTAGGACTGCAACATCGTAGTAAACGAGTTGGAACTTCAGTAACGCAATTACATTCATTTTTTAATTCATTTCCTAAAGAAAAGATATGAACCCTCTTGGCTTCTTAGCAATGGGTAAGTTATAATATCACTGCTGCTCTTCTAAAAGGATGGGTTTTGCGTCAAAATAACCAACATAGCAAATCGAGAATTGATAATACGCAACAAAATAGTAAATATAGGTGATGTGGTGATACGGACGAAAAGATCAATCACATAATAAGCGAATGCAGCAAATTAGAACAGAAAAAGTATAAGACAAGACACGGCTGAGTGGGCAAGAGGTAAACCATTAGGAATTGTGCAAGAAATTGAAATTTGACCATACAAACAAATGGTACACTTAAAACATGAAAATGATGTTTAGACCAATTTATACCAATTAAAATTGGTACTCTTGGTTCAGTTACCGAAGGATTAATAAAGAGACTGGAGGAATTGAAAATAGGAAGACAAGTGAAGACCATCCAAACTACAACACTATTGAGATTGGCCAGAATACTGAGAAGAGTCTTAGAGACTTGAGGAAACAATTTGTTGGTCAAACTTCTGTGAAAGCTCATCAGCGTAAGCTGATGTGAAAACTCTCTAGGGTAAAATAACAATTAACTATAAAGAGATCTTGACTCATTGTCGAATTTGCCGTTCCAGTGGACCACAGTGAAAAAGAAAGCAAACGAAAAGAGAGTGAAATATTTGGACTTTTATAGGGAACTAAGAGAGTAGTGCAACATGAAGGCGTTGGTGATAATGATTTTAATTGGCAGTTGGGACAGTCCTCAGTTGAAAGGGGGCTAGAAGAGTTGGAAATTGGAATGAGAATCCAAAAATCCAAACTTCAGGATTACAGAGATCAGTCAGAATACTGAGAAGAGTCCTGGAGACCAGAGGAGACTTGCTGTCACTCGGAATCCTGTGAAATACCATCAGCTAGATTAGGTTTGAAAACTACCAAGGAGTAAAATAATATAAGTCCAAAAATGATTGGAATTTTTGTATACATTATTTCGTTACAATTTTATGCTATTTACGAAAAATGAATTTTTATACAAATAAATTTATTAGAACAAAAATGAAAAAGAGGACAATAAATTTGGGCTACGAAAGTTAAATAAGACACCGGGTCTGCATGTCTTGTCTTTCATCATATCCAATTGGAAATATGTTTTAGAAATAGTCATGAAGAAATAAAGTGGACAAAACGATAGGTAGAAAATCGCTGGCGGTCCAAAATGATCTAACTGAATTCATTTGATTGGGAACCCAGATTATTTTATATAGATTTTCTTAACATTCCTTCCTTTTTTTGTTATCGGCGTTGCAGCAGTGCGAAAAGAAAAATCATTTTGTTCTATTTGCGAGATGGGAGAAACAGAACAGATTGGAATTAATGGGAAAAGTCACAACTCGAATTTGGGTGAACGTTATTTAGGATTTTTTGTGATAGTTTTATAAAAGAATCAGAAATGTTCAGACCCATAAGGAAGTTTTTGTTGTAACAGAAAGAACACCCCCACACACATAAACACATCCAAATGCACACACACACACACACACACACACATATATATATATCTATATATATGATGAAAAAAATGAAATTTCACGTTGGCGATCAGTAGGTGGTTAAGACTGGCAAATATGCGGAGTAATAAGTATGTCACTTGTATGTAAAATGTCTGGAACCCAATAATTGCTCTTATGAGCCGAGATATTTGTTTCGATAAGACTGTGTGCCAAAAAAAAAAACTATTTGCGACCAGCCACGCATAAAATGTAAATATGAACGTTCAATGAACATGATTCTTGAACCCCTTGAAAAAAATAACCAAGAGGGACTCATATGGCATTGAAATCAATCAATCATTCGTTCCATCAATAATAATCAAGCCTACTCTTGAAAATGGCCACCAATATTCAAAACTCTTTGAAATGATGTTGTAGAATGATTTTAGTATGAGTTTAGACCTTAGATCCGTTGTTTATTGTGAGGACTAGAAAAAAAAACTTGGGTGAAATAACAAAACGAAACTTATTTGGTTTCTTACAGAAATCGTGTTAACAAGTACGTTTATTCAGAAAATGTAGTTGTAGCTTTGTTTTAGCGATTGTTCAACGCCCTATATATATATATATATATATATATATATATATATATGTGTGTGTGTGTGTGTGTGTCTGTGTATGTTTGTGAGTGAATATGTGTTTGTGTATGTGTATGAATATGTATGCTCAGAGTGAGTGCGTGTCTGTGTGTGTGTATGAAAGAAAGAAAAAAAGAAAGAAAGAAAAGGAGAGAGACAGAGACACAGAGATGGAGGGGAGAAATTACTAAAAATGGTTTTCGGTGACAACTTTCTAAAATAACTGTTGGAATTTCTCGTTTGTTTCCTCAAATCGTGACACAGATTTAAAACGAGGTTTATTTTTTATCCTCTGTGAAATATGTACATTACGGAAATGCATTTTACTTTCTCACTCGTTTTTTTTACCTCTTGCTTCCATGAACAACCAGACAAAATACCTCAGATATCTCATCCAAATCCGACAAGGAACTGTCTCGAAAGTTTAATGTAATCTTCTCTACGTTTTTTTTTTTTAATCATTTCACCTTACTGATAGTCAGATAGATCGTGATTGATCATCAAGTTGCAACTCATCCTTTATAAAGCACATGCATGTTATAAATTTGTGATTTCCTTTAATTAAAAAGAATCTCCTCGAGATATTACACCATTTTCAGGAGCGCTTTTTGATAAAGGAGGGTTGAAAATAAATACCACTGGTACTCAATAGAGAAGTTGCAATGTTTAAATAACTTTGCATCATTAACGTATGATGTCCACAATTCCACATCATGATGTAATCTGAAATGTCACAACAGATCCTGCCCAAAGTCATGCCCCCACCCGGCTGAGTAATGATTAACACCTACTCCATGAATACCTACCACCTATACAAAGGCATGTGAAACGGAAAAAGGAACAAATGAATGAATGAATAATCATAAAATGAGTGCTGTATTTGCTGAAAGACAAAGCAGAAAATCTTTTTGTTAGCCTGATCGTAAATATTTTCAATAACGATTGCGCTAATTTTTACCTTAAAATAGAGGGACCTATTTTGTGTGTAGAAATTTTTTTATGCACATAAGTTTCTATGTGAGAGAGAAAATGTAATTTTGCCTTAATGAATAAAAATATGAACTGCTGCTGATAATGCAAATATAAATATAAACAACATTCGTTTAACTTGAGAAAAATTAAATGAGCTGAAAGGAAATGCATTCTTGAAAGAAAAGGAGGTAGATTTTCATTCAAAGAATAAATAGAAAGGTAAATAAGTAAGTTATAATTAATTACTTACCGTTTGTTGAGTAAGCATAGACAAATCCATACTAGTAAAATAATTATTTATTTCTTCGCTTATTTATACAATTTTGGTAAGCTCGAAATTTGATAAAAACAGTTAATGAGTTAGCTATGAATATAATTGACTAAGAAATCATATTTCTAATATTTTGGGAGATAAAAACTATTTCTAAGATTAATGTGGGTTTAAGTCATTCAAATTTTTCGCGGCAAGTAAAAAATCATCTTAGTAACTCAGAATTTAAAAACTACCATGATTGCGCCGACTAGGTAAGAAATGAAAAAAAAAATGCACATACAAAAATCACAGCTTCTAAAGTTTGTCTTTTGCAGAAAAATGAAATCGTTTTTCGATAAAAATTGGTAGAGTTCCCATACATGCTTCCCCACTACTCTAAGACATGCCTCACACCTGTTTAAACACATGCTTCTTACTTGGTCGGTCATGCCTCCCACAAGCTCAAAAACATGCCTCCTACAAGCTCAAAGTAATGGCACCTATCTGCTCAAAGTAATGCCACCTCTGCTCAGAATAATGGCACCTACCTGCTCAAAGTAATGCCCCCACCAACTCAAAGACATACTCCCCTACACAAAGACATGCATCCCAATCTCAAAGCTGGAAAAAAATGCGTACTAATTGCCCACTGCATTGGATGAAAAATGAAATTTTTATGTGCACATAATTTATTCTTTGATCATTTTCATTTCATATCACCCGTTCACGACCAACAGGAGACAATCGAGAAGATAGATAGGTCATCTCGATTGCACTCGTTAAGATTATCTAAGTAACTGAAGGTACATTAATAATTTTCTTCAAAAGTTTTTAGGATCACGTAACTTTCCCTAATCCAATAAAAACCAAACTCTCAAAGGAATTCGGAGTCATCACACATCAATCACACCGAGTGACATCCAGCAGTCTTTTTAATCTACACTGCCTACTAAAAATAAACATCAATCTATTATTGATTTATGATTATATCATATTAGAAGGATTTCCATATAAAAATAATTGACTTTCAGGAATGGAAAATAGATAGATAGACAGAGAGAGAGAGAGAGAGAGACAGAGACAGAGACAGACAGACAGACAGACAGAAAGCAGTCATAAACATTATGTAGAGAGAAAATAAATAACTATTTATTTTGGGTTGTAGAGGCGTGTACATTGAATGTTATGGTTACATGAAAACCTGAGAATCCATCTTGGCGTCTTGTCTCTGTTAAGACGAAACCTTTTATATTTTTATCATCGTTTATATATAGTTGAGACTTCGTCTAATTACATCGCAAATAACGTTCTCTTAGTGCACCATTTAAACGTAAAACCCTTCTCACTATGAAGGAACCAAATAAGGCTTTATACTGTTTTTGTAAGACTTTCATATTGTTCTTGTTTATAAAAAAAAAGGTTTGCATATTCTGTGTTGGAAAATGTATATTTATTATTGTTGATACGTCTTGCATGTATATTTTGTATGTATTGAATGTGTCAGTAAGTATAAATGGACTTGTTCTTATCTTTCCTCATATTGATTAAGGTTTAGTTTGCCATTCGATATACGATTCATAATTTTAGATCTTGGTAAACTGAAATGTGACTAAATATCCTAATTTGAACAATCTAAATAACCAGCTTAATACATTTTCAAGTATAAGGTGTCTCAAAATACATGAGACCCATGTGACTGCTAATAAATCTACCAATGATGTTGTATTCTTTTTGGTTTTAAATTTGAAAATAATATACTATAAGAACAATTAATCTTCGATCTCAATGACTTGGACAAGAGAGGGAAAATTCTTTGCGTCACTACTTATTTGAAACCAAAATCATTCAAAACGGTCTATAAAAAGATGTAAAAAATTAATATGATCATGATTTATTTATGAGAAAAGAAATCATAAAAAGGTCTGCCTGTCCTGGAAACTGATATAATATTTTTTTAAAACGCATTGATTTCATATCTCCGGCAAGAGACATAAAATCAAGAATGAATTTTTAGCGGACGTGTTCCAAATGACCCCCATTTCGCTTGTCGTAGCAATAAATCATTATCATATTAATGGGTCGAACCAATTTTGAGACACCCTGTACATAGAGAGAGAGAGACAGAGAGAGAGAGAGAGAGAGAGAGAGAGAGAGAGAGAGAGAGAGAGAGAGAGAATGATTATCAATGCTGTAAGACAAATAAGACATTTCTGTGTAATTAATTATCTTTTTAATAATTCATGACCAATTTGGAACTGAGGTCATCATCAAGAGAAAATATTTTCTGAAGAATACATATATATATATATATATACATATACATATCAGGGGCGGAGACGGGACTAGTGCTACTCGTGCCCGGCACGACCAATAACTCGGTCAATGTTATTCAAAATGGATTAAAAATCATCCATTAATTTCAAGCAAACATACTTCGTCTGATCTCAATTAAATTACGTATCTATTCATGTTTTGATAACTAACTAGCCAAAAGTTCCTAACTATATCTGGGAATAATACAACGATGCTGTTTTGAACGGATGGTCTTTGTCCGGCCACCGTCAGATTCATTGAACATTCCATAAAATCGACTATAATGTTGAACGCGCTATCCGTGCCAGGCACTAGACCCTTATAATTACAGTAATGTTAGAGAAATACGCTTTCGGCTGCAAGAGCAACCCTAACTCCGCGCTCAAAAATTTTAGCACGTTGTGCCTGCTGATAGTTTTCTTGGGAAGGGGGAGAGAGAGAGAAAGAGAGAGAGACAGACAGACAGATAGAATAGCAGATTAGAGCCGTCGCCGACGTCATCATCATCGCTTTGGTAAATGTTGGTTAAACGGCGTGTTTTAATTCATTTTTTCACTAACAGATGTCTATTTCTTTAGTGAATGTTGCATATATTACATTCTGTAATTAAAATTTGTTTATTTGAATACATTTTCAACAAATAATCTTTATTTTAAGCGAAATTGAAACTACTAGCTGTGTCTGTGTATATTGTCATCAGTTTCTTTATTCTAATAAACATATTTTTCTCGTCATAGTAATGAACATCTCTTTTATTCTATATTTTGAAAGGAAAAAAATTATCTTATCTACTGTATTAACAAGACTACAAATTATGTAGTACCTTCATTGTTTACAAAAAACACCATGCAAAATACGTTTGTCAATCTGTGCTATACAATGGAGAATCACGCAGTAGCAACTATGATGACTTACTTTGGGTCCACGGACCACGGGTTGGGAACTGAAGTTGACATCGGGCGGGGGGGCACGAGTAGCAAAAATAGGCTAGAGTCGCCATTGATATATATATATATATATATTAACCTTTGAAATATCGATTTATAATAGGGATACTTTTAATTAACGAAGCGTATAGCATTCATATAAGCATTTATTTGTGGTCTATTGAATGTTGAGTATCAGACTGATTGAAAAAAGTCGTTCGATTTGAAATGGAAGTATATTGATTCCCTAAAATAAACAAATAATTCTAATTTTTTATCACAATAAAAATCTCACAATAGTGCAGTGTTTTTGTTGGGTTTACAATTTATATATATTTATACATGGTTGATGTTTCATGACAAATCAACTTTTTTGGTAATTTAATGCCAAATCCTACCTTTTTATACCTGATTTATAAGCGAATACTTTATAGGTCACTATAAGTTAAATCTAATCTGTTTGCATAGATTTAAATGGTTTTAAATATTAGTAACTGATAATTCTACTCAGTATTTATTGTTTTTTGCCCACGGTTTCAATGCCTTTAAGTATTGATATTTACCATTATATATTCTATTTGTCGATGTTCCTCCATGATTTATTTTATGACAAAGCCATAATTATAAAAAAAACAGCAGTAATTCTTTTAATCCCATTGCTAGAGAGATGAGGGGCTTCGCACCTTTCTCCAGTATATCAGTCCGAGAGTAAATGTAAAAGTGGGACTGGAGTTCAAACTCACGTACTTTGAGGACGCAGTTTTGTACTTTAACCATTACACCACGGGGATTCTCCACCTTGAATTGATTAATCATTCCTGTGTGAGATAAAAAAAATGCACACAGCTATATGGTTTCAAATGACTCAGAATTATAATCATTGCTATAGCAAGGAACAGTTGTATTTGAACCATAGATGGGACCCGAATATGTACTGCCAGAGTGGATGTGGGAGTAATGTCAGTGATGGAGTGTTGTACATTCCCCAAAAGTAAAACATTGGAGCCTCATTAGTAGATGCAGTCTAATGTCCCACTCAAGACATATAAGAATACGCTGGCCACGTTCCCAATCAGTGTCTTGAGTGGGACATTGATTGGTAATGTGGTCAGCGTATTCTACGAGCCCTGCCGACCGATACATGTATGCAGCAGATTTAGCCGTAAATAACTGAATAAAATCACCTATCAAGAAATTAATAAATAAAAGTTCTAGAGGGTGAAACGATAAAATTATCGTCCTAAAGAAAACAACACTACAGCTTTATTTTAAAACTGATTATGTAGAAGAGCTGACATCTATTCAATGTAGCCGCCTTCTGCCTCAATCACCGCCTCGCTACGGATCCGGAACTGGGAGAATGCCTTTTCCACAAGCGCCAGCGGGAACTCTGTGAATACTCGGCGGATGGCGGCGATCAGGCTGACTTTGGTGTTGAGGGAGGTCATGTTGGTAATATTATCGACGTATGACTAAATGAAGTAGTCCAGCAGGTTCAGGTCGGAGGAAAGGGGGGACCAGACGGACTTGATTAGCCTGAGGTCCTTTGTCTTCTCAGTCAATATCTGGCTTGTCAGGCGCCTGTAGGACCTACACATCAAGTCTTCCTTCATACATGCATTCACAGTTGTGTGTGAGACGCCTAAATCTCTGGCAATCTGCCGAATTGGCCGCTGGGGAGTTTCATCAATGATTGCCTGGACCTTTTCGATGAACTCCAAGGTACGGGTCTTCCTGGCGGTGTCCTTTCGCTCCATTACCTCCAAAGGGTCGTCCAATGCGTTGAGCTGTGCCCTCAAGGATTGAACCGTCCGGATTTGCATTTTGAGGGTGCTGGCAATGGTACTGTTGTCATAACTTGGATCGGTAGAGAGCATGAGTTGTACAGCGGTGCATCTCCGATCTTGCTCGTTGAACATTGTGTCACTCTCAGACATATCACTCTTGGGATTTGTACACAACTGGCCAACTAGTTGATGGTCTGCAACAAAAAAAGAAAACGGGTTTTCATTAAACGGAAATGGAATCATGTCGTCTTTTCTAGGGCGACGATTTTATCGTTCCACCCTGTATAAACTGAGTGAAATGTTTGTTAAAAAACAGAAGTGATAAAATACTTTCTTGTAAGATCATATAATATTTGCCTGAGCGTGATAATTTTAAGACCGACACTGAAGAATCGGGTAAAAATGTAGGATTATTTTTACCTTAATATAAATGGACATTTTTTGCGTGTGAGGGTGTTATTATGTAGAGAGAAAATATATTTATGCGTTAACAAGAATAGGGCTGCTGCTTAAATTTTCAGCCGCAAGCAAAAAATGTTTACTCTCATTCCTAATTGTTCTGTGTAAACAATAAAAGTAAAAGTCCGATCCCCGGATAGACACACAGACTACTTCGGTATTGCAGTAGGTGTCCTGCAAGGAGACACATTAACCTCTTTATCATCTGCCAAGACTACGTGCTTAGAACGACTATTGATAAAATCAAAGATAATGGTTTCAAGCTGGCAAAAGAAATAAGCAGAAGATACCCCGCACAGACAATTATGGACGCAGACTACGATGACATAGCACTTGTGGCACATACACCAGCCCGAGCCGAAATCCTTCTACATAGTCCGGAACGAGCAACTGCTGGCATAGGCCTCCATGTCAAAGCAGGCAAGACAGATTACATCTGCTTTAATCCAAGAGGCAACATTTCCACAGTAAATGGTAGTTCTCTGAAACTAGTGAACAAGTTCATCTACCTAAGAATCAGTGTCTCATCAACTGAGACAGGCATAAACACCCGACTAGCAAAGCTGGACAGCTATCGATTGGCTATTGGTCATATTGAAGTCAGACATGACCAATAAAATAAAACGCAGTATTTTCAAGAGCGGTCTAGTCGATACTGCTATATGGATGCACTATATAGACACTGACTAAACGCATGGAGAAACAGATTAACGGCAACTACAAAAGAATGCTATGAGCAATACTGAACAAATCCTGGAGGCAGCTCCTGAGAAAGCAGTAGCTGTAGGGCCACCTACCACCAATCACGAAAACTATTCAAGTTAGATGAAGCAGACATGTGGAACACTTTTGGAGAATTACGGACGATCTCATAAGCGAAGTGCTCATGTGAGCCCCTTCACATTGTCGAGAAAAGGTAGGACGACCAGCGACAATCTATCAATCACAACTCTGTGCCGATACTTGAAGATATACCAGGATCGATGGACGATAGAGACGGGTAGCGAGAGATGATCAAGGAGATTCGTGCTAGCAACGTGACATAATAATAATAATAATAATAATAATAATAATAATAATACGAAAATAAACCATAAAATATTCGTTAAATTTAAGAAAATTAAGTGATTTTGAAATTAAATGCTTTCTTGAAAACAAAGCACGTACATTATAAATTTATTTCCATCCTGCTAAGAGCATTGACATGAATCTGCCAAAATAAATTTTAACAAGACTTCTTCAGATCCAAGATGGAAATAATGAATATAGCGAGAATGGGGGTGGTCACTGGGGGGAAGTGGAGGGAAAGAGCCTTTCTCATTAAAAATTACTTCTGGTCTCATCTCACTTCCGGTTGAGGCAATAACAAAATAACGAGGAAACCTAATTTTTACAATAATTCAAACTTCTTTTTTAAGTAACTCTTTATCTTTAACAATAAAATAAGAAATTACAACAAACCTAAATTATTCCGAATAAACATAAAAAGCAAAGACCACAATTTAATCAATTACAGTAATACATATCCTAAGCTCCAACTTTCCAGACGTCATTTACTCCCCACCCTCTTTTTTTTTCTTTTTATACATACATACCTACGCCTCACCTTACAATGTGAGATCTTTTTTTCATTCTGCATTATCTATCCCAATTTAATAATATTTTTATTGTTAAATAATTATTTCAGATTTTCGGCTATAGTTTAATTTTATATCTATGCCTACATCTAGCTATTAAATCACATCTCTGATTTAATAATTTATCTCACTCAGGGTATGACATAATTTGTATCTTTTTTCTAGTCAAAAGTTACATCTATTATCAAATCAGTTTAGAGTATTCGACCTTCTCAATATACTCCATTGAATTGCAGGAATTAAACCTTATTTTCCAATTTTCAAAAGTGTTTGGATAGGGATGTTTGGTTTTTTAAATGCTCATGAGAGAATGAATGATTGTGGTTATTAAACTTTAGCTTCCATTTTGTCGATGAGATACCTATATTAGTTTTAGAAGGATGGAAATAAATTTATAACCCTAATGTGACCGAATTTTGTTTTTTTCTTGAAGTAATATTTGCTCTGTGAAATCATTTGCATTGAGCGCTTTACCAGGAATAAGGAATATTTAGATATTCAAATTTTGAATAATTTAATTGTCCTGACGGAATTGTTTCCTAGTACGGATTTACTGGATTGAAGAATACCTACACACACACACACATATATATATATATATATATATATATATATATATATATATATATATATATATAACTGTTCAGGTATTTACTAAGCATAATTATAATTAGTTTTTGAAAGCACACAAATAAGAGTGTTTCATGAATAAAATTACAAATGTTATATATATAAGACTTGAAACTTTTTAAACAAATGATTAATATTGCGTAAAATTATTCGTTTTAGTAAGAATACTTTCGTAGGAATACTAATGCAAGGTGTAACTATACTGTCTAAAAATAAAACTACCCACAAACTATTTGCTTACTGATTATATATATATATATATATATATAAATATATATATACCAATTGCTATATAAAGAAAAATATGCAATGATAGATATAACAGAAACAAATAATGTTCTTTCTGCTTCTCTTTTTCTTTTCCTCTTGTACTTTTTTGTGTGTTATTTTTTCAGCAGTTTATTATATAATTCAATGTTTGCATAAATCATTTGTTGAGCTAGATTTTGGATTTTTCTTCTACCCAAAATATTGGTGCGAATTATTACAGAGAATATCTGTTACTCTCTTTCGAAATATCTTTCACTGTATTTTCTTTGTTTGACCAACATTTCTTTTATGACGCTTACATGTTTTGTTTTTCCTTTTTATCGGGTCGGGTGCTGGTTGTCTAACAGCTGGTGTTGGAGTATGAACATTTTATTTTTGCTTCACATCTTTTTTGTTAAACTATTTATGGTTTAACCCAACCGTTCGTGTTTTTGGAAACCTTTTCAAAATAATGTATATTGTTCAGTGTTATTCTTCTCGCTATCTTGCTTTTACCCTTAAGTTTATCGTGAATAACCGGCGCTGATATAACAAAAGCGTTGTATTCTCATGTAATTTTCGGTCAGTGTGTTTTCTGTTTCACTTAAGTCTGGCCTGCTTTGCGATGGTACTCATTAACTTTTAAATGTAATAAAATATTTCAGCATATAATATATATATATGTATTTTTTAAGCGCGTAAGAATCCACTGAAAATACATATTTTTAACATTTTAACAATTCATTTCATTGTGTGATGGCCATCTGAAGAGATTAGTTTCTTTTATTAAGTTGCCAGCTGAAATAAATTTATTAAAGCCAAATAATGGTTGTTGAGTTTTTTCACATATATGGAAAGTTGTTCTCTTAGATGTTTATATATTAATCATCAAACAGTGAGCACTCCTGAAGAATCCACTTCTTGTAGATATATTCTAATATAAAATCATTCCCAAGTAATCTTCTTTGTATATATATATATATATATATATATGCTTTTTCATCATCATCATCATCATGTTCCTGACACTCTCTCGCCACTTCTCCCTATCGTTCATCGCCTCTGGTAGGTCTTCAGGGCCACATTCCCTATCCTCACATAGCTGCTGAATGTATGTTCGAGCTGGTCGTTCTGCTTTTGCCCGGCCATATGTGGTGGTCCATTGGGGTACATCACTTATGAGCTCGTCCCTGCTTCTCCAACAGTGTCCTGCGTGTCTGGTTCGTCTAACTTGGATAATTTTCGTGATGGGAGGCAGGTGGCCGTATAGTTCAATATTGCTCGCAGCATTCTTGTGTAATTGCCGTCTAGCTTCTTCTCCAGCCGTTTAGTTAGCGTCCAAGTAGTGCATCCCTACAGCAGTATCGATACGACGCTGCCTGGAAGAAACTGCGTTTCATTTTATTGGTCAGGTCTGATTTCCATATGATCGATAGCCTATCGATAGCTGTCCATGCCTTCGGTAGCCACGTGTCGATGTCCTTTTCGGTTGATGAGACGCTGCTTCCTAGGCAGGTGAATTTGTCTACTAGTTTTAGAGCGGTCCCGTTTAGTGTGGTGATGTCGCCTGCTTGATTATAGCGGATATATTCCGTTTTGTGTGCATTGACATGGAGGCCAATGCCTGCGGCGTCTCGTTCCAAACTATGCAGTAGTCTTTCGGCTTGGTTGGGTGTAAATGCCAGTATCGCTGAGTCATCAGCGTAGTCGGTGTCGGTAATTGTTTTGTTTTTTGCGGGGTGCATTCTGCTTCTTTTCTTTGTCAGCTCGAAGCTGTTTTCTCTGATATTATCAATCGAAGTTTTAAGCACGATGTCTAGACAGATGATAAAGAGGTATGGGGCTAGCGAGTCTTTTTGTAGTACTTCTGCTACAATATCGAAGTTTCTGTGTTTCCATCCGGTGAACATGCTTTAACTTTGGTGTTTCTATAGAGAATCGTTATTGCTGCCATTGTTTCTTTAGTTAGGCCGTATGTTAGAAGGATTTGTTCCATCTTTCTTATGTGAATGGAATCGAAGGCCTTGGTAAAGTCGGCAAAAAGTAATGTCGCTTGTAGGTGTTTCGCCCGTACGCCCGCAAGGATTCTACGGATGGTCAATATTTGTGAGGTTGTGGATCTCAACTGACAGAATTTATTTTCATATTATTATTATTAGAGTATAAGCTCTTGCTTTGTTATAGTTGAGCACATTCCGAATATTTCTTTACATAACAGATTGTTTCACACTTAGTTTCGGGGACCAGTTTGTACGTAATAATACTTTTCATTAACTATATGAATTTTTTTTTTACGGAAGTTGAGTAATTTTGAAAAATATTTATCCACTGCCCATACAGGAATTTACTGAGGCCACCAGTATCATCTCCCTGCCAACGAGTGTGAAGCATGTAACTCAAAGTGGCCAGAATGAAACCAGTGGTCCATTTTTTAACATGGATTTCTTAACCAATTCTGCCATAATTGGAATTGGGCAAAAACATTTTTTCGAACAAGCTTTTTCTCTCTGCTTAATGTTGTGATGATTTGCTTTTGGGCTATATATATATATATATATATATATATATATATATATATATATATTTTCTTTAAGAAAAAACAACGAAACCAATCACAAAGGATTATAAATTTATTTCCATCCTGCTACGCATTTTTGAAATTTTCAAAAACACGAAAAAAAATTAACAGGACTTCATCAGATCAATTAGATAAAAAAACTAGAGTAGACACATGAGAGTGGGAGGGGATAGAAGGGTGGGAGGGGATAGAAGAGGGGTGAAGAGTTATTTCTTCATTAAGCCCACTTCCGTTTTAAATTTAAATTTTCTGTTGTCAATGTAGTAAATTTATTTTAAAACAATTTTTTTAAAATTAATTTTACATATAGACTTAAATTACAGATATTTCTAATTAGATTTAAATTTTAATTAATAATCTCACGTAAAGATGCAGTAATAGATATATTAAAACAAAAACAAATATTTAATTTACTTAAATATTTTAAAATTTCAGAAATTTCACAGATATTTAGAAGGCATTAATCAGTTACATTTTTTATGCGTAGTACATATATATTATATGCTTTTTCATAATTTTCTATCTAACAATTTATCATATTTATTCTCAAAATTAACTCTAATTCTCAAATAAATTTATGCTTTATAAAAAAGTTTTTTTACTTGTTTAATTATTTATAGTTTAAATTTGGCCCTATGTCTACACCTGGCTATTAGTTCATTTCTCTTATTTAGTAAAATTTTTGGCTCAGGAAAAAGCAAAATGTGGATCTTTTCTTCAAGACATAGATTGCACCTAATATCGAAAGATTTTGGGGTACTA
Organism: Sepioteuthis lessoniana; assembly: GCA_963585895.1. Lineage (NCBI taxonomy): Eukaryota > Metazoa > Mollusca > Cephalopoda > Myopsida > Loliginidae > Sepioteuthis > Sepioteuthis lessoniana. Next base: position 557 of record CAUZXS010001662.1, on the reverse strand, counting down.
GATCTTTTCAATATGGACCATTGAATGTCAGGGGTTAACCCTTTATTTTTTAATCCCCAATAATGTTTAGATAGAGCAGTTTGATTTTTTTGATGCTCATGGGAGAAGGAATATTTATGATTTCCGTACCTAATCTTAAAATTAGTAGAAGAAACGCCAATATAATATTTCTTATCATTTATGTTCTCTTTTGGATAAATAACAGCTTGATATACTACGTTATCTAAACTACACAAACCATTCATTGGACAATCATTTTGAGATTTACAATTACATTCTATTTTTTTACTATTAATACTATTATTATTTACTCGGTTATGAAATGTATTAATTAATTCATTATTATGACTATTTATTATTTGAGAAATATTTTTAGTGCAAGAATAACTTATTTTCAAGGTTTTCCTATTAAATATTTTATGCAATATATTATCTTGTTTAAAATGTTTATCTATCAGTCTCAAAAAATATTTACCTACATCTATATTGGCTAGTTTATATATATATATATACTCATCTGAAAGAAAGTAAGTTTAGCATTTTTTAGAATACTCTTA